>SEYY01019346.1:12500-15000 GCA_009176605.1 Armadillidium nasatum | reverse complement strand
TATATATATATATATATATATATATATATATATATATATATATATATATATATATATATGCGAAAATTTATAAAATCATTTTATAAACGTTTAATAATAGTGAATTAAAAGAGGATTTTCGAACTATTATTTGAGACATTTAAGCATGATATTGATAAATTATTTGCTGGGCTAAATTTCAATCCTTTTAATCCTTTTTAATTGCTTATCGTTCTATTTCAGATTCCATAAAGGAAACACAATTGTTTTACGGAAATATGAAATTCTAATATATATATATATATATATATATATATATATATATATATATATATATATATATATATATATATATATATATATATATATATATATATATATATATATATATATATATATATATATATATATATATATATATATATATATATATTATATATATATATTATATATAATCATTTTCCACATTTTCCACTTTCGTGGGGTAGTGTCCATCATAATTATTTCATACACGTACAAACTCACCTCACCTTTCACCCTCTCCCCTCACCACCGCCCTCCATCTCCCTCTGTCCTCCGCAACTCTCCTGCCCCTTTCCAGACTCAAGCCCCTTCCACCCAAAATCTCCCTCACTCCATCCATCCATCTCCACTTTGGCCTTCTTCTCCCTTTACCTCCCCCAACCTCAGATTTAAGGATTCGGCACACCTTCCTGTCTTCATCCATTCTACACACATACCCAAACCACATTAGTACACCCTCCTCTGCTCTATCAACTATTCCCTCCTCCATCCACATATCTCCCTTATTCTATCATTTCTGGTCCTATCCACCCTTCTTAAATCACATATCGCTCTCAGTCTCTTCATCTCAAATACATTCAATTTTTTCCTCACCTGAGCATTCATCATCCATGTTTCACAACCATATATTACCGACTGCAGAAATATACACTTAAACATTCTTACCTTAATTTCCTATGACGTTCTCCCTTTCTTACAAAATTCAGTTAGTCCCCCATCACTTTCATTCCTTCCACCACTATTTTTTATTTCCTTTTCTATCCCCCTTTTCCATCCACCAACATTCCCAAATATTTGAATTTTCTACTTCCTCCAGTCTCTCCCCTTACCTCTATACCCCCATTCTTCCCTCTCACAGTCACCTCCTCAGCCCCAATCCTCATTACTTTACTTTTTATCCCCAGCCCTTTGGTTGCGCATTACCCAAAAATTCTCTCGCCAACATTAACATTTCCCCAGAATCAGCCAAAAACACCGCATCATCCGCAAACAGTAGTAAATTTACCTCCCATTCACCCTCCCCATTTATCAGATTAATACCCTTTCCTTCTCTCTCTCCATTTCCCTAATTACACCATCCATCAACAGGTTAAGCAACTATGGGGACATTACACATCCCTGTCTCAACCCTACTCCTACGGTAAACCAATCAGTAGGCTCCTTCTTCACCCTCACCCTCGCTCTACAGTTTTCATAAAAAACTTTGACTCCTTTCAATAAACTTCCTCCCACACCCCCTCACTCTCTCAATACCTCGAACAACTTTCTCCTACAATCTCTGCCATACGATTTCTCTAAATCAATAAAGCATTTTTACCCCACTTTACCTTTTTCACGCAATTTCTTACATGGTCACCTCCACACATCCCCTACCTTCTCTAAAAAAATCCTTGTTCCTCTCCCATCCCCTCTTTTCCACTCAAAATCTCCACTTTGACCTTTCTCTCCCTTTACCTCCTTCAACCTCGGATTTATAATATATATATATATATATATATATATATATATATATATATATATATATATATATATATATATATATATATATATATATATATATATATATATATATATATATATATATATATATATATATATTTATATATATTTATTTATTTATTTATTTATTTATTTTATATGCTTGTATATTTATTTCTTGTACTGTTAGAAGCGAAAATTTACAAAACTGCCTCAAATTAATTATTCAAATGTATAATTATTATTAATTTATCTTGCATTAACATTAATTTTTTATTAAATTGAAAACTTTTTTTACGATATTCTTCAGTTGTAATTTACATTAATTGTTTAGTTATTCTTGCTTTGTGAATGGATTGTAATAAAAATTATTTAAAGAGAATATAACTTAAATGCAAGATAATTTTGTTTAGAAATCTCTTAATATCTAAATATTAAATTTCATTGTAAAGTAGTCTGAAGTACTGGATTATTTTTTAAAAATCTTTGAGACTTTATTTTGACTTGACATGAAATAAAGAAATTTTTTTTGTAATACTTTGGAAGGGGCAAAAAAAAAAAAAAAAAATAAAAAAATAAAAAAAAATCTTTTTACTTAAGCCTTTATCTAATTTTTTTTCATAATTTCTAATATTTTTTTTTCCTTTTCTATTTTTCTTTTGTATCTTTTTCTCAGTACATATAATTTATACTCAGTAATCTTGTTTATTCATTTTAGTTTCCCATATATATATATATA
>SEYY01019346.1:0-7500 GCA_009176605.1 Armadillidium nasatum | reverse complement strand
GGGAGTCATAAAACATCCCGCTCAACTTTTCAATGTTATATAATTCCTCTCCGTTACTAACTCACACACACTCTTATGACATATACATATATATATATATATATATATATATATATATATATATATATATATTATATATATATATATATATATATATATATATATATATATATATATATATATATATATATATATTCAAGGTGTCTGAAAACTGCTTGACCAGAAAGGGTCACAAAATGCACGGCTTAAAAGTTTTAAATACTCGAAATTGGTAGCAACTTTAGAATGGGAATGCGGCACGGTGCAAGTGAATGATGGAAGATGACCTATCTGAAATACATATGAAGGGGCTGTATGTATTGCAATGTATACACAACAATATGGGTTTGTAGTGCAAACATGCATACATCACACGTAATGAGGGCATTCACCACAGCTGTATTATACAAACTATTACATACGATATATGGAGGAAATACAAATAAAACTGTCAGTGGGGAGACACATGTTAAGAAAAAGAAGAATCCTAAGTATTAAGACTCATTATTATATACATTTTTAAAAAGAATATTTAGAGATGCTGTAAATGTTGACCTCGTACAGCAATCCAGGACTCGCAAGAACAAAAGTTTGAACAAAACTGTAACCGTGATGGTGAATCTTCAACGTGGAGAGTCTGTACTAGATGTGCAAGGAACGAGTAAAGTTGTCGTTTGTGGAGAGTTCTCCATTCTGGCCTATGAGGAACACGTAACGTTCTGGAGAGTTTGCCTGGGTTGATTCCATGCTGTTCAGCAATCCTGTCTTGTTTGCTTTCCTCCACTTCAAGTGAAAGGAAATTCTGCATCACTACAGTTGGTGGTTCGGCACCGAAAGGTACTACACTCCTTGATAAGAAGAAGATGCAGTGCCAATACTGGAATATTCTGGGTCTCAATTTTCTGTGAATGATAGGCCTCAGCATTTTTTTCAGAAAGAGTTAAACGATATTCCTAGAGATTTGTAACTTTCAAAAGATGCTGCTGAATTTTTGTTTAAGAATCAATAATAAAAATCTTCTGTTACCTAGAACGTCTTTTTCGTAGTACAGACTTAAAGAGAGAATTCACATCTTTGTACGGTAAAGAGAGGAATCTTGTGTTCTGTAGTGATATCTCTGGCCTTATGAGGCAATTTGAAATAGAATATGAATCATCCCAAGGGAGCTTATTTATAGATTCGTCCAAAACAAGTGTAAAAACAGTCTTACTGCATAATGGAAGCAAATTTGCATCACTTCCAATTGGGCACTCTGTGCTTATGGAAGAAAATGATAAGAATAAGGCTTTAATTCTTGAGAAAATCAAATAAAAAGTTCATCGTTGGATGGTGTGTGGAGATTTTAAAATTCTATCCATCTTGTTGAGCCAACAGTCAGGCTATACAAAATCTTTCTGTTTTCTGTTCTTGTGGGATAGTTGAGACAGAGACCTTCATTGAGAAAAAACTAATTGGCCACTTCGAGACACCCTAACTCCTAGTGAAAAGAACGTCATCAAGAAAAGCCTGGTTCCTCGTGAAAACGTCCTTTTACCACCTCTTCATATCATATTGGGACTAATAAAACAATTTGTTAAATTTCTACCAAACGATGGGAAATATTTCAAGAATCTATATTCCAAGTTCCCAAAACTCTCTGAGGCCAAGTTGAAAGAGGGAGTTTTTGTTGGACCAGACATACGTAAACTACTTGTCTGATTCCTTGTTTACAGTCCATGAATAAAACTGAAAGAGAAGCTTGGGATTCATTTCAAGAAGTTGCGCATAAGGTTTACTGTCAGCTACCGTGCACCTGAGTTTCTGTAAATTAAGAACAAGGGACGAGATTTAAAAGAATAGAGGATGGTGCTAGACAAAGGGAAAATTTGGAAAGAGACCGAGAATGTTGCAAAGATTAATCAGAAAAGAAAATCGTGCACCGGGGGATGCAGGATGCGAGTTCTTGGTGGGACCATCCCCATCATCGGAGACAGCCAACTTCCAAGTGATAATAGAGTGAACGGTGGATGAAGGGGCATTCTTTGGATGCCGCAATTCCAAACACATATATATATATAATAATATTTAATATATATATATATATATATATATATATATATATATATATATATATATATATATATATATATATATATATATATATATATATATATATATATATATATATAAGGTAGCATCTGACAAAACAAAATTTTAAAAAATCATATCTCCATTTTCACTGTCTTTATTTTTTCTTAAGTGAAACTAATGGATGTGTTGTATTATTTTAAACTTGGCTAGAATTTTCCCTGAATAAAAATGAAAAAAAAAAAAACAAAAAAAAAAAAAAAAAAAAAAAAAAAAAAAAAAAAATAATATTATATTATATATATATATATATATATATAATATATATATTATATATATATATATATATATATTAATATATATATATATATTATATATAATATATATATATTATAGATTTCACTCTTTAATTAAATTTTAAATATATATATATATATATATATTATATATATATATATATATATATAAATATATATATATATATATATATATATATATATATATATATATATATATATTATATATATATATATTATATATATATATATATATATATATGAGAAAATAATACTAGCTTGTTTTGGGAAATGAGGATAAACTGCGTATGTGGACAGATTTTGGGGGAAGAGTTGCCAAGGCTGTAAAAAGGGATGCTGCTCTGAGAATATTAATAAAGAAAACCACTGAAAGAGGTTCGGGAGAAAACCCAAAAAATATTGGGCAATGAAAGAAGCGTTATTTAGCTGGATTTAGACTGTATCGTATATATATATATATATATATATATATATATATATATATATTATATATATATATATATATATACTATATATATATATATATATATATATATATATATATATATATATATATATATATATATATATATATATATATATATATATATATATATATATATATATATATATATATATATATATATATATATATATATATATATATATATATATATATATATATATATATATATATATATATATATATATATATATATATATATATATATATATATATATATATTAACAGCATTTACAATAAAATCTTAGGTTTGAGGCGATATAATCCATGGCATCAATCAAACTAAGTTCCTGACGTGAAAACCAAAATTAAACCTTTTTTAATCTTTGAAAAGCTTAAAAGCTAAAAAAGTTGAAATCCAAATTTAATGCAAGAAAAATGAAATACTTATTACTGTGCTTCCTTATTGCTTTGTATTTCCTTCTCTCTCTCTCTCTCTCTCTCTCTCTCTCTCTCTCTCTCTCTCTCTCTCTCTCTCTCTCTCTCTCTCTCTCTCTCTCTCTCTCCATTTCTCTGCCGCTCTCTGCTTTTATGTTCATGTGCTGTCTGACTGTTTCTCTCTTCTGTCACTGTCTCTCTCTATTTTCCTTTATTCCTGCCTGTTTGTATATATATCTTCTCAACGTTTGCTTCTATTCCCTCATTTAAATGTATTTTAATTTCATTTGCTTTTTTTTCGCATAAAATAATTTTTTTTACAGTTATTTGATTTTCTTCTAATTTATAAAGTTTGCTTATAAATATTCATGCAAATTATTTTCAAGAGATATACTGAAAAGCGCAAATGAACGCTTTTATGAAACAATATATATATATATATATATATATATATATATATATATATATATATATATATATATATATATATATATATATATATATATATATATATATATATATATATATATATATATCCCATATTTAATGTCTGAATTTAGATATCGATAAATTTTATATTTTCTTTATTCAAGGTAACAAAAGAAGAGTTTAACAAACTAGAATAAGTTTACAGAAATTTAGACCAGCATTACATTAGCAAAGTTTGTTTTATGAAATTAATCCTGAGTTTCTAAAATAGCAATATTTTTAAATACACAAACTAATAAACCTTTTTATATAAAGTAATCTGAAGTTTACAAACCATTTCGATGGGATAATTAATGATGCACATATTGGGGTGAAAATTTTCTGGTCTATTTTCTTCTCCCAGAATCATTCGATTTTAGGAAGAATAGTGTTAAGAAGAATATGAACTGTCGGAAAGAAGGAAATAATAATGATGAAAAAGAATGTGCATTTGATTAATTATTATTATTAAAAGGTAATTTTGAATCTATTTTATCTGATCCAAAATTTGAACATTATCATTAAATGGAGGAAATCTATCTAGAATTTTGCTTCCAAAGATCTGCACAAGAGATTGAATATGAAACGCTCAAAAATCGAACAAATCTCTTTATATATATATATATATATATATATATATATATATATATATATATATATATATTATATATATATATATATATATATATATATATATACAATCACCCGAATGGAAAATTACTATAATTTATTTTTTTTAAGTTTATTGCTAATGAAACGTCCTAAAAAGATTAAAGAAAAATTTAGTTTGGTTGAGGTTAGCAGATTCTTACAGTAGTAAGGAAAATTTAAATTGGTCCCACTTCTGAATATATATATATATATATATATATATATATATATATATATATATATATATATATATATATATATATATATATATATATATATATATATATATATATATATATATATATATATATATATATATTCTACTTCTTCTTCAGCTCCCAGGTAGATATTATTGCCTGTTAGTCGGTTCATCCCCGCTCCCCTGTTTCTAAGATCCGCAAAAGCGTTGCTCCTCCTCAGCTCATCCAGGTCAAGGGAAGCCATGTTTCCTCAAGTACAGCCCCCACCTCATCTTTCCACCTCTTCCTTTGTCTTCCTCTCAGTCTCTTTTCCCTCCAATCTCCACTCCCATCATTTCTTTGTAACCCATTGGTCATTCATTATTTTCAGGTGTCCCAACTACCTTTAGTTGAGCCTTTTCTACATTATTTGTTCGTTTCTCACCCTATCTCTTTTTACTCTTTTCTAGCATTGATCTAAGGGGTCCCATTTCAACAGCCTGTATCCTTGCTTCTTGATTTCGTGGTTGTCGTCCAACATTTCCGCTCCATACTTCAATATCGGTGTCGAAATGGCCTCAAAAATGATTTCCTTTACCTGTAAAGGTACGTTCGCATCCTTCAGCAATGGATAAAAACCCTAAACATCTACCTTATTTGGCTAACTCTCTCTGTGATTTCGCTATACATACATCCTCCTCTCTCGAATACACTTCCAAGATACTTAACAGATTCAACCTCTTCTATCCTAATTTCATCAATCTGAATGTTTAGTTCTTCCCCATCTCTTGCTCTCCTTATCCTCAAGATTAAGATTTTGTCCATATTCATCTTCAGATCAGCCACTTCATAACACTTATCCCATTTATTTAATCCTGTCTCTACATCTTCTCTATGAACTTTCCAGATCGCAATATCGTCTGCATATGCAAAAATACCTTGATCTTTTTCTCCTTCTCACTGTTCTTTAAATCTCTGAATAATCTTGTCTATGTAAGCAACGAATACCACAATTGACAACACACTACTTTGTTTCACCTCTGCTTTTATTTCGAGCCATTTTTCATATTCGTGTCCAGTACATACTGTGCATGAACAGAACTCGTACAGACTCTTGACTGCTCTCAACATTCTACCTGATATTCCATAATCTCTTTCCAAACACCTCCACAAATTACTTCTGGTTACCGAACCAAAGGCCTTCTGCCAGGTTATAAAAGCCACATTTACTCCGATGTTATATTCTCTACTCAACTATTTGTCTCAAACTGAAGGTAAGATCCGTTGTTTCTTTACCTTGCCTATAACCATGTTGATCCTCACACATGTGTGGCTCAATTCATTTTCTCAATCTCTTTTCTATCATTCTTTGATAAACCTTTACTATATATGGTTTATTAATGATATGCACCTTTATTTTGAACATATGCCAGAATCTCCTTTGCCTTTATATATATTAGAACTATTACTCTTTTTCCCATTTTTTGGGCACTTGACCCCTACAAAATGCATGTTCAGGGAATCGCATATATATATATATATATATATATATATATATAATATATATATATATATATATATATATATATATATATATATATATATATATATATATATATATATATATATATATATATATATATAATATATATATATATATTATATATATATATATATATATATATATATATATATATATATATATATATATATATATATATATATATATATATATATTTATATATATATATATATATTATATATATATATATATATATATATATATATATATATATATATATATATATATATATTATATATATATATATATATATGTATATATATATATATATATATATATATTATATATATATATATATATATATATATATATAATATATATATATATATATATATATATATATATATATTATATATATATATATATATATATATATATATATATATATATATATATATATATATATATATATATATAATATAATATATATATATATTATATATATATATATATATATATATATATATATATATATATATATATATATATATATATATATATATATAATATATATATTATATTACATTTTTACTTTGCTTTTTTTTTCCTCGACCTTTCTCATGAGAAGCTTCAAAGCTTTCAGGAAATCGCGATAGCCTCCGGCCGTTCCCACAGATCTCTGAGAGAGGAGATATGAGAGCGATTTCTATATTATGTAAGGATGGAGCTCTTAGAAGGAGGTTCTCTGTTGTCTGTGGTTTTTGTAGCCATCTCTGGCAGGTTGGGGATAATGTGCTTTGTATTTTAAATCTAGGTTTGAATGCTTGTATATATATATATATATATATATATATATATATATATATATATATATATATAATATATATTATATATATAATATATACTGCTTTAAATATAAAGAAAGAAAATAAAAAAAATTCAATATTTTTATTTATTATTTATTTTTTTTCAAGTCGAACATGTTTGGTATGGAGATTTTCTCTTGATGAGACTTCTCTTTTTAAGTTAAGTTCTAAGAACACATTTTTCGCTAATCATAATTAAATGGTATAAAAACTAAGTTTGTAATCCTCAAACTAGAAAATTCCGAGAATTGATGTAGATTTAATAAAGGTACATTTTGACACTGTAGTGTTTTTATTGTGCATTGTAAAACTTAAACTCATGTTTATATCTACATCTTCATCTACATCTACACCTGCATCTACATCTACATCTAAATCTTCTCCTTGGAAGGGTTTTTTCCCTGTCAGTAGGAACAACATATTTCACCATCTGCTTTTAAAAGTCCCTCTCCTATAGAGTGCTCTAAAGCAGTGGTTCCCAACCTTTTTTTCCTTCCGTACCCCTTCATAA
>SEYY01019345.1:130000-142768 GCA_009176605.1 Armadillidium nasatum | reverse complement strand
TTTACGTTCTGGAAGATCTTGTCGACGAGGTTCATATAATTATTAAAGAACTCTTACATTTCAATTTTGTTTTCTAACGAGTTTGAGTTATAGAGCAAGTAAGTCTAGCATGTTCAAAATCGCTAACAAGCTTCTTGTTGCCATTCCTAAGGGAATCTAGTTTTAGGAATTTTGTCACCTAAATTTTAACCAGAGATTTTGAATTTCACTAAGAAGCAAATATGTAAAAAAAACAAAAAAAAATTTAAATATAAAATATTTAATTAATTTTTTTTTTTAACAATATATATATATATATATATATATATATATATATATATATATATATTATATATATATATATATATATATATATATATATATATATATATATATATATATATATATATATATATATAGTAGGGGGAGGAAGTAGCGCTCCCGAGGAGATGAGTTTACCCCCTATTGTGTATACGGAATGTTAAGGGTACTTCCCATCTCATCCCGGTGTCCAATGGCTCTCTCCCTTTCGCGCTCACCTTTTTCTACACGGAGTAGGCTCTCCTTTACACTCATAGACATTAATACTAACACAACCTTTTTGTTTTAAAAAAAAACTATAATACGTCAACTTCGGTAGCCTAGGACTTCTCAGGGGAGCGGCCTCCAAAAATAGCCCCTCATCCACTCTTCTCCCATTACCACTTGGGAGTTGGTGGAATCCGGTGATGGGTTTGGTGCCACCAATACACAGCTGCTGGCTTGTCCTGATGCACGGTCTATTTTTCATTAATTTCTGCAACATTCGCGGTGTGCACTCTAATTTCCACTTTGTTGAACATCACCTCTCTTCTTCTAGACCTCACCTCTTATTCTTGACCGAAACTCAGATGTTTGAGCGTTCTGATATCAAACCCTATTCTGTTTCCTCCTACTGCTCTACCTCAATTTTCAGTCAAAGGCGGTTGTTGTGCATACGTGCGCAACGATGTCGTTTGTTCTCGTGTCTCTAATTTGGAATCTTCCGAATTTTCGACCTTATGGCTTAGGCTCTCTTGCCATTCTACGACTAAATTCATTTGTTCTGTTTATTTATCTCCTAATTCTACTGACTATCCCAAATTATTCGACTATTTAAAATCCAAAATAGAGCACATTCTCTCTTCTTCTCCATTCTCTGAAATCATCATATTAGGTGATTTCATGTTCACCACCGCCAATGACTTCTCTAGTCCTGATACGCTGGTGACGTGCCTTCCATTTCCCTATCCAAAACGACATTGAGCAGTTGGTGCAGCTCTCTACTCGTATCCCTGATCGTCTTGGAGATGAGCCCAACATTCTTGACCTTTTCCTAACTTCCAATCATTCTCCTTATACTGTTAAACTCTAAAATCCTCTGGGTTCCTCCAATCACCTTCTTATCTCTGTATCCTCTTCTATCTCTTCAAGTCTTCCGCAGGAAAGACCCCCTTCTATTGAAAGGAAACGTTTGTGGCACTTCGGTGTTGTAAGCTGGTCGGACTTCTTCAATTTCCCGTGGAATGATTATTGCTTCCGTGCAGAACACATTACCGAGGATATTCTCTGTGGCATGGAGGCGTGCATTTCATTTTTTTCCCTTCTACTAAACCAAACAAACCTTGGTTTTACTCGGCTTGTTGGCAGCAGGGATGCTACCTTCAAGGATTACCATCGTCTTCAAACTCCAGAAACTCACGCTACTTATATTTCATTCCGGAATCATGCAAAATCTATCCTTCTTAACACTAAACACATTTATCAGTAGAAAATGCAATAATCTTTCTGATGAAGCCACATTCTTTCTTGCATTTTTCAAAAAATGTCAACTCTAATAATGCTTCTTCCTCTTTTCCTCCTTTAATATCTTCCGCTCTCATGATATATATATATAATTATAATATATATATATATATTTATATATATATATATATATATATATATATATATATATATATATATATATATATATATATATATATATATATATATATATATATATATACATACATATATTATTCCGAGAAGATTATAGACATTTGACAATGAGTGGTTCCGATTAGAACTTTTTTTTTTTTTTTTTTTTAAGTTTGAGAGAAATGGAATCTAAATCTTAACCTGAAATGGAATGAAAAACGGAACCGAAAAGTTGTTTGCATCAAATCAGAATTAAATTATTATATTCAAAATTGTCGTAATTTGCATCGGAACCATTGTCGGATTTTCTAATAAACAATTTCTTATTATTATTATTATTATTATTATTATTATTATTATTATTATTATTATTATTATTATTATTATTATTATTATTATTATTATTATTATTATTATAATATTGTTAAATTCTGTTGCGTTTTAAAACAACAAGAAAAAAATTTAGTGATTTGCAAAACCATGAATTTAATGCATAGGAAAAGTGTCAAAGTTAATTTTAAGTTTTTTTTTAGAGAAAGAAGCGAAACAAACCTGAAAAATTGGCACCTGCTACAAGTGATTTAACTTCGTCCATTGCTTTCAATTGATCATCTCGGCCATTGATAATTCGATGCACATAATGAAATTTAACAGCCTGGCCTCAAAATGAGAAAAAAAAATTTCCTTTTTATAATTCAAAATTAAATAAATAGTAAAATTTGGTTCATATTTTGAAATGGAAAAAAATCTCACCAAAATTTCTGGTGCATCTTCAAGACATTCTAAACTTTCGTTGAAAAAAAAATAATTTTGATATTTCATTCCCTTTGGCGAGAAAAGAAATTTCCCTAGAATTTCTGAAAAAAATTCTCTAGAGACGTCCTCGATTTCAAGATCTAAGAGAGAGAGAAAGAAAGAAAGAGGAAAAGAGAGACAGAAAGAGAGAGAGAGAGAGAGAGAGAGAGAGAGAGAGAGAGAGAGAGAGAGAGAGAGAGAGAGAGAGATTAGACCATTTTCCAAAGAAATTCTCTAATTCAAGATTCAGTCTAAAAAGTTATATTTACAGTGATGGAATAGTCCTATTTTTTTTATATACAAAATATCATTATTATATTTATTATTAGTCAAAAAATATTATAAATCATCGTATTAAAGGTTATTTGGTGATACTAAGTCCAAATTCGAAATTGGAGACTCGTCCAAGTAATTAGACTCGAACTAATCCAAATTCAATCATATTCATGATTGAATCTAGCAGGGTTGGCATAATAAAAATCAAATTTTATAAATCAGTTTGACTTTTTTACTTGATTTTTTAAAAAAAAATATCATGAATTTTTAATTTATTGATTTTTTTATATTTTTAATAAAAAAAATCACTGTCTTCATATTTTTAAATTCAAAATATCATAAGGACTAAAAAAAGAAAAAAAAACTAAAATTAATATAAATTTAGTCATTTTATTGGTGTGGGGGAAAAGGAAAATATTAATGAACGTCCAACGATATTTTTTGGCTTTAATTATTTAAACCTTCAACACTCTTTTGCTTATGGATTCTCCCTTTAGATATTTACTGTAAAAGGCAGGTGTTATATATATATAGTATATATATATATATATATATATATATATATATATATATATATATATATATATATATATATATATTATATATATATATATATATATATATATATATATATATATATATATATATATATATATATATATATATATATATATATATATATATATATATATATATATATATATATATATATATATATATATATATATATATATATATATATATATATATATATATATATATATATATATATATATATATATATATATATATATATATATATATATATATATATATATATATATATATATATAATATATATAATATATATATATATATATATATATATATATATATATATATATATATATATATATATATATATATATTATATATATATATATATATATATATATTATATATATATATATATATATATATATATATATATATATATATATTATATATATATATATATATATATATATATATATATATATATATATATATATATATATATATATATATATATATATATATATATATATATATATAATATATATATATATATATATATATATAATATATTATATTATAAAAAATAAAAAAAAATAAAAAATATTTTTTTAATTTAATTTAATTTTTAATATATTTATTTATGTTTTTGAAAGCTGTAGGAGTAAGACCATGACTCAACATCCCTTATTAATTACAAATTTCATTTAATTAAAAAAAAAAAATAAATAAAAATAATCTATCTAGTATCTATAAATATAAACTGATTCAGAAAATTTTAAGAAAGTTAACTTGTTCCATAGAATTATGTAGTATTGTAAAGGTTAATAAAAAATGGAACCATAAAGAATAAAAAGCTTTAAGGTTGAAGAATGCAACCATTCTACCACAAAAAAAAAAAAAAAAAAAAAAAGATGAATTTTTTTTAATAATTAATTTAATGGGATCAATTCACTTACATTTAATATTCTATTGAAAACTCTAACTGTCTCTATTTACTTATTTTCTAATTATAGAAATTAATGTTTTATTTTTCTTCAAAATTTCAGTGCTGAAAGTTCCAACACTAAAAAATAAATATTTTTTAATTTCATTTTAATATTTCTCTTAATAATAATAAAAATTAAATCAAGCCCAGAACCATAAAATACTTTTAAAAATAATAATAATATAATGTAGTTTAAAATTGAAAATTTAAATACATTGATTTGGTTTTATCAGTCGCATTTTCGTCATTTTTATTATATAAAAAAATTAAAAATAACTTGTACTTTTTTTTTAAAATTATAATTTAAATAGCTTAATTAAGCTAATTAACTAATTATATTTGCTTACTTAATATATTTACTTATTAATTATTACTTAGGCTAATAACCTTACTAATAAAAAGACTTGTAGCTAAAAAAAATCAATAAAATCAAAAAAATCATGAATTCTAATAAATTTGATTCATATATGTATATAAAAAACAAAAATCACCAACCATGGAATCTGGTAATAAAACATGTTCTTAAATTTATATACAATTTATTTTTCTTGCCATTTCTCGCATGTTTCTTGCATTTGTCAAGATCTTAAATAACGTCTACAGAAGAAATTACAAAAGTTGGAGGAACGTTGAGAATGAAGAACAGCTCTGGAGTCATTTAGAGTAGATTTCAGCTTTAGCGGAGTGTAAGACAAAAATATTGCCGTAAAAGACGCAAAAGAAGAACAACTGGAGGAGCAAATTTACATTTAACATTCTATGCAAATTTCCAGAAAGGGTGTTTGAAATAAAAAGCAAAAACTTCTTTGCATTTTGTACTAGAAAAAGAGTTTTTAGTGTCTCAACAATATGTTTTGCGTGATTTTGGGATGAAATGCAAAAAAGGTCAAATTTGTGGAGTCTCAAGGAAAGGTAATTTCAGTAAAAAAAAAAAAAAAAAACTCTGCACGAGAAAAAGCAGAGTTAAACCAAAGTTCAGTAGTTTTAGTAGAAGGGAAATAAAATAAAATGTACTTCATGCCAAAGCAAATAGTATCAGTGTTACAGTCTGCACTCTCCAAGGGACTCCTCATCAAGAAACAATAGTCAAATAAGTACAACTGCAATTTTGAGCAGCCTGCAACTCCAAAGTGACAAAAAAATCTCTTTAAAGACTGAGGCCGTTCCTAAGGAAGACGCAGTGACAGAGCGAAAAAACAGACATAAGAATTTGAAAGATGAGTCTGAGGGAAGAACAGTTTAACAGTATAAGTGGAAGGATTGAAGGTAAAATAATCAAGATTTTATTTTATAATTAAGAGTTGAAATACATAGGCATTGCATTGTTCGAGGAGAGAATTTCTCTAGGTTGTTTTTACTTAGAATCCAAATGAGGGATCGAACCATCGTCATCATGAACGTGGGACAATCACTCTACCGTTATGCCATCGTTGCTGGTTTCAACACCGAGACGGTTGGGGCTACAGGTAGCAAGTTGCACCAAATGTTCATTGTTATTCTGGACTGAAAAACGGTATAACTGTTAACTAGAGTATAATGAGAACTAGATGAAAACCAATGGCAGCGATGAGCATTGAAATCATCCAAAATGATTATTATTGATAAAGGAAAAAAATAAACTCTCTCTTTTGATGTTCTGATACTCGAAAATTTTACGATAGCCAATATAAGTAGATAATAAATAAACAAATATAGGAATTTAGTTGTTAATTAAAATACTTTACAAAATAAAAAATAAAAAAATAAAATATGACTCACTGGCTTCAGTATGAATGATGGTGTACAAAATAAAAGGTTCATACCAACTGTCCAATTTAGATATAAATTTATTCTTTTTCAAACTTTCGGAAAGCCATTGTAATTTATTAAGTTCTTCTGGTAAGTCAATGTTTTCAATATAGACGGTTCCTCTCATCCCTGTTCAAGGCAGATATTTATTACCTTTTAACTACATACCATATATATATAATATATATATATATATATATATATATATATATATATATATATATATATATATATATATATATATATATATATATATATATATATATATATATATATATATATATAATATATAGATAGAGAGAGAGAGAGAGAGAGAGAGAGAGAGAGAGAGAGAGAGAGAGAGAGAGAGAGAGAGAGAGAGAGAGAGAGAGAGAGAGAGAGAGAGAGAGAGATAGAAATTGGTAAAGTTTTACTTACCTTCATGAGGAAAGTATTGATTTATTTTGGTCAAAATTTGATAAACATAAGAGGATTTTGGATAAAAAGTGATAATATCAAATTCTTGTTTGAGATTTATAGTTCCCCAAACACTTAATGCCGTTTGAAGAGCTGTTAACATAATTACAAATATCTGTCGAAAAGAATTGGAGTAGTTAATGGTTATAAAAAAAGGGGCTGAAATAAAAATGATAAAAATCTTAGTTTTAAATTATTAAATCCTCTACATTTATTAGCATTTAATTGCAGTTTAAATAAATGTTCCAAAATCTTTCTTTATGTCGACTGTCCATTTCTTATTCTGAAAATTTTCATTCTCTTCTTAAAATACGCCTTTTGATTAATTAGTAAAGACCACTTTTCTAAGTAAATTTTCCTTTTCTTAATCATTTCGTGAATTGAATAAAGAACAGTTTGTTCAGTGTTCTGTGGGTGGAGCTCTTGTGCTCCGCTACATGAACCTGCTGCTCCGAAAAAATTTTTTAACGTGTAATTGGTTTTTCACACTAAAAATAGCCTACACTATATCGTGAAAATTTATTTTTGTAAAATTTTCACTGGGCTGTAAATTTATTAAAATCAGAATAAAAAAAAAAAACCTGTGCCAATTGATCGTTCAAAACTGTGAAGGTTTTCATTTATTTTAAGTAATTACAAGATGATAATTATGTGAAAGTTCAAATAATTAAGAGGTGCTTCGAATTTTCTTCTGACGCAAGAATTTTAATATTGCAAAGCCTCGATTCTTCCTTTGTAGTCTACATAAATAACCGAAAATAATTGTAGAAACTTCACTTGAAAGAATTAATTTAATTTCAATTCTAAAGAATATACTTCTGGCTTTTAGTGCTTTAATTTACAATAGGAACTTTATTCACACACACACACACACACACACACACACACACACACACACACACATATATATTATATATTTATATATATATATATATATATATATATATATATATATATTATATATATATATATATATATAATATATATATATATTATATATAATATATATAATATATATATATATATATATATATATATATATATATATTATATATATATATATATATATATATATTATATATTATATATATATTATATATAATATATTATCAACTAAGTACTTCCCCAGTATATAACTGCCCACCTCAAATTGCGAACATTTGTTGGCTGTCCAGTTCTCATGTTTTATAAACCATAATAAACCATTACGCTGATATATATTATATATATATATATATATATATATATATATATATATATATATATATATATATATATATATATATATATATATATATATATATTAGTGATGGATCGGATGTCATATTTTCCAATTTGCGGATGCGGATGCGGATGCGGATTGTTTTGAAAGATGCAATGCGGATGCGGATGCGGATGTTGAATTTTCGAAAGTGCGGATGCGAAAGTGCTGGAATTTTCGAATGCGGATGCGGATGCGGATGTTAATTTTGATGAGGATGCGGATGCGGATGCGGATGCGGATGTTATATATATATATATATATATATATATATATATATATATATATATATATATATATATATATATATATATATATATATATATATATATATATATATATATATATATATATATATATATTATATTCACTATCACCTTTCCCACTTTCGTGAGGTGGTGCCCGCCACAATTCCCTTACAAACATAACTATTCTTACCTTTCAACGCTTTCAACCACCTCCCTCCATCTCTGTCTCCACAAATCTTCTACCCTCGTCTAAACTCAAATTCCTTCCATCAAAATCACTCTCACTCCATCCATCCATCTCCACTTCGGCCTTCCCCTCCCCCTACCCTTCCCCTATCTACATCGGATCTACGTACCTTGCCAACCATTCTGTTCTCTTTCATTCTTCACATATGTCCAAACCATTTTAGCACATCCTCCTCCTCTCTATCAATTACACCCTTCTTCCATTTACACATCTCCCTTATTCTTTCATTTCTAATCCTATCAATCCTTCTCAATTTATATATCGCTCTCAAATCTTTCATCTCAAAGACATTGAAACTTTTTCTCGACCGAGCACTTATCGTCTATGTTTCACACACATACAATACAGAAGGTGAACACATACATTCAAACATTCTTATCTTTATTTCTTTCGAAATTTTTCCTTTCTTCCATACTTTTCTTAGGCCCCCCAATACTTTCATTCCTTCTACCACTCTGTTCTTTATTCCTTTTTCCGTCCCACCCTTACCTTCCACCCAACATTACTAGATATTTGAATTCATTCACCTCCTCAAGTTTCCATTCTCACACTTCTACAAACCAATTCCTCCCTCCACATTTCCTCATCCCCACCTCCAATCCTCATAACTTTATTTTTCGCTGGATTGAATTTCAATCTCGTGTTTGCACATTTCCCTTCAAACTCTCTCACAAGTATTCTCATCTTTTCTCCAGATTCTGCCACCAACACATGCCGCATCATCTGCAAAAAGTAAAACATTCACTTCACATTCACCCTCCATATTTTTCAACGTAATACTCTTCCCTTCTCTCTCCATTTTTCTAAGTAAACCATTCATCAATAGATTAAATAACATGGAGATATTACAAACCCCTGTCTCAATCCCACTCCTATGCTAAACCAATCCGATAGTTCTCTCTTCACCCTCACTCTTGATCTACAATTCGCATATATATAATATATATATATATATATATATATATATATATATATATATATATATATATATATATATATATATATATATATATATATATATATATATATATATATATATATATATATATATATATATATTAGTGATGGATCGGATGTCATATTTTCTAATTTGCGATGCGGATGCGGATGCGGATGTCGAATTTTGGAGAAGTGCGGATGCGGATGCGGATGCGGATGTTGAATTTTTGAAAGTGCGGATGCGGATGCGGATGTTGAATTTCCGAAAGTGCGGATGCGGATGCGGATGCGGATGTTGAATTTTCGAAAATGCGGATGCGGATGCGGATGCGGATGTTGATTTTTGTGCGGATGTTCCGCATCCGCGCATGCGGATGCGGATGCGGATGCCATCACTATATATATATATATATATATATATATATATATATATATATATATATATATATATATATATATATATATATAATATATATATATATATATATATATATATATATATATATATATATATATATATATATATATATATATATATATATATATATATTATAGCCTGTAGGGGTAAGCATCATGTAATTGCTGAAAGATTTGTGCCTTTTACGAATAGATGCGGGAGACCAGTTATTGAAAAATCATTTTGAACATAGGAAGAAAAATGCCACATACGAATCAGTTCAGATTCAAAATGAGATAAATTCTTTATGTGATACTACTATAGAAAAAAACGTTGTTAATTAGGTCAAGGAAGTGTGCGCGTATTGCTTATTAACAGATAAAACCTCTGATATATCTGGAAGAGAACAGTAATAAATAGGGTTGCGGTATTTCAACAAAGAGATTGATAAAATCAGAGAAGAGTTTATAGGTTTTGTAGAACTGGAAGCGTTTGACGCAAAAAGCCACTGCAAAAACCATTGACGATTTTATCAGCGAATAACAGGATCCGGAGAAATGCGTGATCTTGTTTCGATGTCTGTTCTACTATGTCTGGCAAAGATTGTGGCGTCCAAGCAATATTGCGGGAAAAATATGAAAAGGCATTGTTCTTTCGTTGCTCTTCACACAAACTAAATCTGGTAGTAAATAATTTGAACACGGTTACTGAAATCCACAATAATGTGGGAACTATAAAGGACATTATTACGTTTTCCGCGAGTCGGTCTTGAGAAGAAAATTAATGACAAACATCCCAAGCCTATGCCAGACCAGATGGTCTGAAAAAAAACAAGTGTACGAATAATACAAGCGTTAGAAACCCTTTCCATTAAATTAAATGCCGCCACAAGAAAAAGCGCCTTTCAGGTGCACTTGGCGGCATGTAAGTCGTCATTCAACATGGCTGCGATACTCTGGGATGTTAGAGCCAGTTGTGAAAACTCTCCAATCAAAGACATTGGATATCGTCAAAATCACGCTGCACATTCAACTCATTGTGGAAATGGTTAGGCATCATCGTAAGGATGTAGACAAAATCACCGGTGAAGTGTTAAAAGAAACTAACGAAATCGCCGAGCAACTGGGACTGGATCTGAATATACTACGGATTGTTGGTAGGCATTAGCACCGCAGAAACCATCCAGCAACAAAATCCCACGGAGTTCTGGAGATCATTAATAATTAATAATTTAGAATTACGGTTTTCTACTGTCATTGCATTGACATATTTACATCCTTTCCACATGTTACTCATGACAATCGATGAATTAAGGAAACGACATCTTCATTTTACAGCTTTTACCATTTAGATGGCCTAGAAGCAGAGTTGGAACTTTGGTACAAAATTTGGAAAGAAAAGAAACTGAGAAGTGAAGAACAAAAAGAACTTGTCGTCTCCCAAGTCTTAAAGGAGACTGAACCTTTCTTTCCGGCGACGTAAGAAGCTCTGCTGATGCTACTCCCCCAGCCATGCACATCAGCAGTACAACAGAGTGCTCTTTCAGTGCTCTGAGAAGAATCGAGACTTGGCTACGAATTACTATGGGAGAGGACAGGTTAAACGGGCTGGCTATGATGAGTGTACATAAAAAATTTTGTGTTTTGCAATTATGATTACTTTATTCAAACAGTAGTTGATAAATTTGCCATGAATCCAAGAAAATTTCTTTTTTAATAATATCAATTATTTACAACTGTTTCATACTGTGAATTTCTCATCATATCACATTGTATTTGATATTCTATAGGTAATATTAATAAAATAAAAATTAATTAAATATTAATAATTTCCTTATCCATACAAACGTTTCTAGATTAACACGTCTGCTTCTTTCCCTGTAAGACCTATAAAATTTTAAGCTGCCCACCTAGCTTGAAAGCTGGCGACGCCCATATATATATATATATATATATATATATATATATATATATATATATATATATATATATATATATATATATATATATATATATATATATATAATATATATATATATATATATATATATATATATATATATATATCCAAATGCTTTCGTCTAGTTCTCATGAAATATCTAGTGAACTCTCCTACCACTTTTCAATTCAGAACAACCTTGAGTAGTTGATGCAACCTCCTACCCGTCTCCCTGATAGTCTTAATGATGAACCCAATATACTTGATCTTTTCTTAACCTCTTATCCTTCTCCTGATACTATTAAACTCTTTACTCCTCTTGGTTCATCCGATCATTTTCTTATCTCTGTATCCTGTCCTGTCTCTTCTAGTCTTCCACAAGAACTGCTCCCGCCTTGGAAGAGGCACACTTCTGTGCTGCTACGTGGTCTAACATGCGGTTGTACTTCTCTGATTTTCCATGAAATGATTATTGTTTCTGTAGTATGGGTTCCTCGCAGTGAGACTAGCCCACTTTCAAGGTGATCCTCTCCGACAAGAAGGTCTACATACCATACTCTCTAACTTCAACTAAAACTGATAAACCTTGGTTTAACACTGCTTGGTCTAGTGCTATTCACCGCAGGGAAGCTGCCTTTAGGAATTACCATCGTCTTTAAACTCTAAAAACTTTCGTTTCATTTTAGATTAAAACAAAATCTGATCCTTAACATTTAAAGTCCTTTTCGCAGTTAAAAATCTCTTCCTCACGCTCTTTCTGGTATTTAAAAAAAATGACTAACTTTCTTTCTTTCTATTTCCCTCATCTAGTTAGTACCTTCGGACTCAAAAACTGCTGTTTACCCTTCGTTCAAAAACCTTTGCCTCAAGCTCTCCTCAGAGGTGAAGATATGCGCAAGAGTTTATGAAATATATTTCCTTATAACCAGTAGTTATAAGGAATGGTTGAAAAGGGAGAGAAAAATAACAGTTTAAAGGAGAAAC
>SEYY01019345.1:120000-125000 GCA_009176605.1 Armadillidium nasatum | reverse complement strand
TATATATATATTGATGCTCCTACGCTAACTACCCCTGGAGGGACTGTTTTGTTTCTGAAGATGCGTCAGTCTCAGCTGATAATTATTATTATTATTATTATTATTATTATTATTATTATTATTATTATTATTATTATTATTATTATTATTATTATTATTGATGGTATGAGCAGTTTCATTCCTCCTTCATCTAAATATTTCTCTCCTCAAAATCCATGGTTCGATCGCACTTACTCTCGTGCCATTCAAGCTAAAGACATCGCGTGTCGAGAGTGGAAAATTCTCCTTCTCCTATCACTCTTATTAATTCTCATTCAGCTCGGAAACGTTGCAGGGATATTCTTCGACGAGCAAAGCAGATTTTCATCAAACGAAGGTGTGTTGAGCTTTTTAACTCTCCTACTGCTAAATCTTTCTGGCCTCTTGCCAAAAAAATCTCTAACAACTTCTGTAAATCTTCCTTTTCTCCTCTTATTCTCTCTGATGGTTCTGTTGATAACAGTCCAACTGAAAAGGCTAATTCAAACCTGGAGGACTACGGTAATCCTCCTCCTACTTCTTCTCCTCTCAGATATCCCATGCCTTTACCTGTGACTACATTTGATCAGGTGCATGACCTTCTGAAATCTATGAACGAAGGAAGGCAAGTGGCCCGGAGTACTGCTCTCATATCTGGGGTGGCTCGGGTTTCACCAGTCTTTTGGATAAGGCTGATTCAAAGGCTAAAAGACTTATAAACTGTTCTGATTTTTCTAGTTCACTTGACTCTTTATCTTTGCGACGCTAAGGTTGGTGTCTTATCTCTTTTCTATAGGTACTACAGCGGCAAATGCACGAGGGAACTATCCATCCGTATACCTCCACCTTTACGTCGTCCTTGTAGCACAAGGGGGGCAATGTCTGCGCATCAATTTTGCGTGGACATTGGCAACTCCAGGCTTGTCCGCTCTGGTGTCTCCTTCTTTCCTGCCACCTCTTTTTTGTGGAACTCTCTCCCATCTTCTGTGTTTCTTACCGAATTTAATCTTAATTTCTTTAAAGCCCGCGTCTGCGCTCACCTAGGAAATTTGCGTTAGGGGTCGTTTTTATTTTTATTTTTTTATTCTTTTACTTTATTTTTATTTTCAGACAAAGCAAAAAAGGGCTTTACTCGTGAGTGGTGGTGATATATATACATATATATATATATATATATATATAATATATATATATATATATATATATATATATATATATATATATATATATATATATATATATATATATATATATATATGTATAATTATTTTTAGGTAATACTGTTGTTACTGACCCTCATTTGTACACAATTAAATTTTCCAAGGCAGAGTGCAACATAGATGTTGAGAAGGACACATCCTACAATGAGATATTTTACATCTCCAAAAATGGTTTCTTCAACGACGTCCTCAAAGCTGTTAAAATATTATATTATTACCATTTAATGAACATGTTATTATGCAATTATTTAAAAGTAGCATTAAAATAGTACTACTTCCTATTTCTACATATGATAATAATAATAACAATAATAATAATAATAATAATAATAATAATAATAATAATAATAATAATAATAATAATAATAATAATAATAATAATAACAATAACAATAATAATTGTTAGTAATTAAAAAAGATTTTGTTAATTTATTTATTTATTTGTTTATTTTATTTTACATGTATGAAGACAGACTCAGGTTTAACTTTCTTTTGCCAAATTGACACTAGAGAGGGTGAAAAAGTTAACCTTCCTTTATTATTATTATTATTATTATTATTATTATTATTATTATTATTATTATTATTATTATTATTATTATTATTATTATTATTATGAACATTCGAGCCCACTCTTCAAAAAATTATTCATACTCAAACTACTAAATATGCTTACTCTCACAGTGACTACTTACATTTTCAAAGTCATAAATTGAATATCAAATGAACTCCTAATTAAAATAATAATGAATAACCAGAATGTAAGAAGACCAACTCTGCCCAGTACAAACTCACGTACACTATATAAAAAAAAATAGGCAACACTCTAAGCAAATCTCGTTGAGCAAGATCACACAAAGGCAATGAACATTGGAAGGAACTTCCAAAAACCATACAATAATCAGCAACACTTTCCACATTTCCCATTTTTTTTCAATTTACTAAAGAAAGTACCCCTTAACCAGACTTACCACCACACTTATTCCCAACTTTGACAAAACTGCTCTAATTATTATTATTATTATTATTATTATTATTATTATTATTATTATTATTATTGTTGTTATTATTCTTACTTTTCCTATTATTTGCTATTTTCATTATTGTAATGACTATTATCTTCCAGATATTTTAATGTTATTATTGTTAGTCATTGTTTTAATTGCTATTTTCATTATTATTTTTAAGGAAGTGGTTTAGGTTAAGATTATATCCAAAAATAAAAAATTAAGTATCCAATGTTTGTTTCTTAGTTATAAATTATAACGATTGATATTAATTTTGTATTATTTATTGGGCTAAAAGGAGCCCATTTTAGTTATTATTATATATATATATATATATATATATATATAATATATATATATATATATATATATATATATATATATATATATATATATATATATATATATATATATATATATATATATATATAATATATATATATATATATATATATATATATATATAAATAAAAAAAAAAAAAAAAAAAAAAATAAAATATTATTATTATTATTATTATTATTATTATTATTATTATTATTATTATTATTATTATTATTATTATTATTATTATTATTATTAATATTAATTGTAGTAACAATAGTATTAGTGGTTATTGAAATTGATTTTTTTCATTAGCATCATCACTTAAGGTAAAACAGTATAAAAGGACAAGAAAATAAAATAAGTTAAAAAAAGTCAAGAAACTTTAAAAACGTTTATTATTAAAAACCTAACATAAATTTCCCACGTGAATGTATTACAGAAGAGAATTTAATAGGACATAGGTTGCTAGATTTCACATTTCCATTTTAGTATGTATATATCAAATCGAAAAATGGAAGAGTGAAATGATTTGAAAAAAACTAGATACAAATTACAAAGTGAAGGAAGATATCATAATAAACAAATAAAGGGACCTTAAAGGGTAATGAAGCTTGCCATACCGTATCAAAAACATGAACATGTCAAACACCAAAACAGAAGGATCATCAAAGTCCCTAAGAATTAAAGACCGTAAATCATAAGATAGAGGAAGACATCTTGAGATTGGAAAACTATATTAATTATCAGAATAAAAAATCATTATAAGAAATTTGAATTGAGAAAAGATTCAAATATAAAAAAAATACAAGTAAGATATAGAATAAAAGAGGTTAAAGAATGAAACTAAACTCTCTACTAATGAGGATTGCGTTGATATTGAAACACAGAAAGTTAATGTTATAATTACGTAATACCTACGATAAGAATGCGGCCAGAGAGACAGGCCATCCGGAAGTTTATTTCTCTCCTTTAGAACTAATTCAAGGAAAGATCCTTCCCAGTTAGACAATCCTTTGTCAACCTATATATATATATATATATATATATATATATATATATATATATATATATATATATATATATATATATATATATATATATATATATATATATATATATATATATATATATATATATATATATATATATATATATATATATATATATATATATATAACATGCAACTACAAATCTGTGATAAGGTGTATTAAATCTTTTTAGATTGAAAATTACTATTATTTACAAAATTTTTATTCTACCTACATTCCTTATTTTTTTATTTCACATTACAAATTAAACTCATTTAAAAATAGAAAATATTTCCTTTAGTAAAACTAGTCCGAAAAAGAAGTGTTCAATTATCAAAGGTAGGGATAGAAAAATTTGAATAAGGAAAATTTATATTTTTATTATTGAGTGATATAAAGAATATAATTAATCGTTCATAACTAGACAAAAATTGAAGAGCATTCAGAAAAACTAAAAATTTCATAAGTTATTTGAAACGTAGTATAAAGAAAATGGCTTACTTTTGTCAAAAATAGAAAGAGAGCGAGTGAAGTTAGAGAGAGAAATTGCCAAGAGATATTGCAAAGAGAAGAGAGAGAGAGAGAGAGAGAGAGAGAGAGAGAGAGAGAGAGAGAGAGAGAGAGAGAGAGAGAGAGAGAGAGAGAGAGTATAGTTTGAGAGAGAAATTGCCAAGAGAAAAGAGAGCGAGTGAAGTTAGAGAGAAGTTACCAAAAGTAGAGAGAGCGAGTAAAGTTAGAGAGAGAAATTGCCTAGAAAAGAGAGAGCGAGTATAGTTAGAGAGAGAAATTGCTAAATCGGAAACTAAAGACATTTCTAAATTTGAAATATGAGAAACAGTACTCTTATGTCGCAAATTAATTTGTCACATTATAATTATTATTATTATTATTATTATTATTATTATTATTATTATTATTATTATTATTATTATTATTATTATTAAATTATTATTAAAGTTAAAATAATTTAATTTCTTTCAGAAATTTAAAGTTAAATAATTGATTGATTTTCATTAAAGAATAAATGAGACATATCTTACTTGAGAAGACATTCCTACAGAAAGTTTTTGATTTTCTATCTTGTCAATTTTATCTCCATTAATTTTCATGTTCCAAACTTGGAGACTCGCCTTGGCTTCCACAATGTGTCCGGAAGAGTTTAGAGAAACACCACCAAGGAAAGATGTGAAGTTCATTGGATAAGAAAAAGTGAAGCTAATAAATAAATAAAGATTACAATTAATGCTCTCCTACGAGTAAATGAACGAACGAACGAACGAAGACAGCCTATACTAATAGAAGATAGGAAAAATTAATTTTTGAAAACAAAATATTTTTTAGAGAAGTATTATTTAATTACTAATTTATTTAAAAAATCGAATTGTTATTTTGGATTAAGTAA
>SEYY01019345.1:95000-110000 GCA_009176605.1 Armadillidium nasatum | reverse complement strand
CATCATGAATGCTATTATTTTCACCACTAATTATTGTCTTTCCTTTTAAAATTAGCTCCTAGAATGTCGACGCTTTTCCGCGTATGTCGTGCCTTTCTAATTTTGATAAAAGAATACAACGAGAAACCATATCAAACTCTTTTGATTAATCAATGAAAAAAAAGATTATGCAGAGTTTCAGAACAAAGTATCGTTTAAATCGTCAAATTTGTAGTTACATCCTGTATTCCCCTCCCCTTCATAAATCCAGTTTGGCACACATTGAGGAGTAAATTCTTCCTGAATAATAAATAAATTTTTTACAAATATGCAGTTTAAAACACTTTTGAAAAATGAAATGCAATATAGATATTTGAAGATAGTTTCTAGGACACAAAATTTGAGGCAATTACCAAAATCACCAGGTGATAAACAGCTTTATAGTTATCAAAAGAAAGATATTATTACAGCTACTTACTTCAAGAGCTGTATGGGTAAATCAGAAGTGTGAAAGGATATTTCTTTTATTTCTGAAAATATAATGAAAATCTCCTGAGGTATTACTGGTGAAAAAAAAGAAACATTTGATTTGTGTAGGTAGAAAGAAAGCTTTCAAGTTAAGTAAATGGACTCTCAACTAAAGTCTTTTTAAAAACATTGGTGAACTTTACAGTCGCAAATGATTCTTTCACCAACGCTAAGTAACACATTGCTTTTATGATAAGCAGGCTTAAGCAGATTGTTAAGGATGCTCTAAGTTTGCTTTGAATTAATTACAGTGTAGAGTTTATAATTAAAATATTTTGGGTTTGCTCATTTTAGGCTACCATTCAATTAATTTCTGTAACTTCAAAATAAAACCATCAATTTTGTTATTCAGCATTTATTGAACAATTTATACTTACATAATATAAATATATTAAAATTTTGAAAAAGGAATGGATTAACTTTATAAAGAAACACTTATACCTTTTAATTCTGAACTTTCAGGACTTGTAATCAAGCAAACAAAAAGACACTTTGTTGGAAATTTCTATAGCGCTGAAACCCTAGAAAGCCCTTAATGCAGATCTGTGGTTGCTCCACTAAGAATAAACCTAATTCTAGTAGATTTAGCCTACAATTAAAAAAGAAATTAATAAAGAACTGACCATTGAAAATGTTCCTCAAATAGTTAAAGTAAAAGGGGGAATTTTGGGGATTTGCTAAGTTACCAAAGATAATAACTTGGACAATCGGCTTTTTTTGTATAAGCTCATAAGTAATAATTTTAAAGGTAAATTTAGGTAAGTCTAACCTAGTAGTAATATAGCTTCAACACAAACAAAGCAAAAACCCTCAAGCTCTGTTCAAAACTTTGGTCCCTTTTAAAAATAGTAAAAGTCAAGTCAAATATAATTCAAGTTAAAAGTAATACATTAACTCAACCCAATCATAATTAAAAAAGTCAATCTAGTCTGTCTGGTTGGGACCTAACTTCTTTTACAAAGTTCTAATGGATAAAAGTATATATAACTACCATATGGCTACAAGTAATTTAAAATAGTTAAATGGGATTATACTCATCTTGAGGAAGACTCTTTAGACGTTGATGAGTATTTTAGTTAAGAAACGTTTTAATCATAATTGTAAGGCGACTTACACTGTCAATGGTAAAAAACAAGATCTGAGTTCTTCGCTTCTCGTGTATATAATGAGAGTCAAAACACATGTCAGTGTTGCCAATCTATAAAGGGTTTTCTAAGTTGAAAGGATAATATTTAAAACCATAGTTAAATTTTTCTGTTTATAACAAAAGCTTAATATGGAATTGAGTTTACTTGTATTAAAAATTATTAAGCAATATAAGCTACTTTAAAGCATAAATATAAAGATTTCCAATAACTTACATTTTATATAAACGTCTGAGCGCGACAATAAATTTAAAAAGTACTTATTTTTTTGGTGGTAGCTTGCTTAGGTGCCATATCGATACAAAAAACAAACCAACTTTACAAACCTCTATGAAGGAGAACTTAAAACTCTAGTATAAAGGAAAACTTAAAATATATAAAATAGTGAAAGCATATAAACAGTTTTTATATCAGGAATCCATATTATTGCCGCCAGAAAAGTAAAATATATTTAAAATAGCTTCGTAAATAACAAACGCTTATTTTGATAATAACAAATATTTTTAATTTTTTCTTTATTTCTTTTTTAGATAAAAGTTTTACAGGAAAAACGAGCAGTCAAGGTAGTTAAAGTCTATAACAATGAAAAGTCTGTTCTTGAAATTACGGCAACCTGGCATGCTAGTAAACTTCAAAAACAAAAACAAAGGAGGATATCTAGGAATGCCGATATTGAAAACAATATCAATATATCGATTATCGATATTTTAAAAAAATATCAAATTGACCTTGAAACTATCGGTACATAATATCAATATATAGGAATGATATATATATATATATATATATATATATATATATATATATATATATATATATATATATATATATATATATATATATATATATATATATAAACCTCTACTTTTTCTTGCATGATCTGACCTGACCTCCAGTCCTCTCCTGAGTTAAACAAAATGTCATATCATCATCCAACATGCATTCACATGAAAAATAACAAATTTTGCTTCAATTTTATTTTATAAAGGAGCAGAAAACTGCTTAAAATTTGTAGCATTGAAAAAAATATATTTCGTTGACTCAATACTGAGGATAAAATATCGATTTATCGATATATCGGCTTTAAAAATATCATCGAAATTTTTTCGAAACTATCGTAAAAATATCAAATACTATTTATATCGATATATACATCGGTACTCTGTCGGCATTCTTAATTAAGGATATCCTTCTTGAGTGAAAAATAGTAGGTAAAAACTAAACAATTCTGGATTCTCACTAGATTGATGAATTCGATACATTCCTACAAACTCACAGTCTGGGTTTGTTATACTCACTAGACTCTCCACCATTTAATCCTAAATGTGATATTCTTGCTTTCTTGTAACACTTATATGTGTTTAAAGAGCATCCTTCTGAAATGATCTGGGTGTCTCCATTTTCTCCAATTCCAACTATCCTTGGTGGCCAGGGAGTCACATATAAACCATCTAAACAATTTCCATAAGTTATAACATGCTTGAAGAGGTACCTATATACCACCTCTCAAATCAACAGAGTATAATTACTGACTTAGACTGACCAAGACTTGCTGGGGACTTTACTATAGTTTTCTGTATGTAAATTTTATCCCAGAAAAGATAACATGCTCCTTCAAGGTCAAGATTCTGTTGGTTGAGAACTTTTCATTGTGAGTAGTTTACTTACTCTGAACTCGTGATAGCTTGAAGGTCAGTATGTTGTCTGCTTGGAAGGTTGGCTTATGCCCTTAGTTGGTGAGATCTGCTCTCAAAAAGAAAACACGGGTCAGTGAACTGTCATGTTTGTAACTATTGATATATATTTTAAATTTTTTATTATATTTGATAATTGTTTTACAGTAGTGGATTTTCTTGTACAACGTTCTGACTCTACCAGGTTGCTGAAATTAAAAAAAATTGGTTAGTTTTGCCCTGTTATATTTTTTCATTACCAAAAATTTTAAAATTTTTTTGAAATATTTATTTTGGTATTTCTGTATACTTTTTTATATAAACATTCAGAAAGGTTTATATTTCTCAAAAAAATGATACATACAATATCATATAATCTCGATTTCTTGCATTTTCCGAAAGTCAAAATTTTCACAAAATTAGTTAGTTTTTAGCCCAAAAAATGGCTTAAAAAACAATTTTTTTTTACTTTGAACCCCAGTAAAATTTTGTATCCTCAAACTGCACCTTACACTCAAAATATAGGGGCTACATAGTTTACTTAATATATAAAAATATATATATATATATATATAAATATATATATATATATATATATATATATATATATATATATATATATATATATATATATATATATATATATATATATATATATATATATATATATATATATATTAAATAATTATTTGTAAAATTATAATTTATTAATATAATTAAAAGTTACAATTATTAGGTAAAATATCAATTAGTTGGTTAAAATATTAAAACTAGATTAAATATTACTGTAATGGTAAATTTGATGTAAATATTACTGTTATGGTAAATTTGATGGAAACAATAACAAGTGAAATTATTATCATAAATTTTAATGTGGTATTATCAGTATGTTAGTTAAACTATTCATGTAAAATATGTATGTGAAGTCAGTGTTAATGAGATGTCCAAGTTTGTCTATTTATTAAAAGTGTTAAACAGTCATGCAAAGTTATGTTAAATTCAGTCTGTGTCATTAAGAAGTTTAAGTCCTTATATTTGTTAAAACATTTATGTGAAAGAACTTTCATCTATCAGCAAGGCAGTCAATGTACCTGAAATAGCTTTGGGTTACTTTCAGGGGTCTATTGGCCAGTATACTTAAGGTTTGAGCCTGGGTTGGTTTAGGAAGGGGCAAAATTTTAAGGTAAAAGGCTTCAAGTAATATAATTTTAAATATTTATATATATATATATATATATATATATATATATATATATATATATATATATATATATATATATATATATATATATATATATATATATATATATATAAAATGAACTATCATGCTGCATTAGCAAGTGAGAATCATCCTGGAGAGAATTATAAACTTCTTCAGCTTTGCCTTTTATACATTGAAAATGACATTGGACATTATAACATTCGACAACCAGGAGCCTATCATCAGACAAGATGGATGGCTAATGCCATTTATTGCTTGAAAATAGCCTTACTGCACTCCCAATTCCAAAATTTACACCCAAAAGAACAGCATAGAGTGCATCGTATGGCTCTTTTTGTGAACCTCATATACACACATTACTTAGATTTCTTCTCCTTAAATATCCTGACAAAGGTATTGGAAATGTAGCTTATCGAGCCTTTATTCATCACCTCTGGTATATTTCAGAAGATTTAATTTTTCTGACATTATTTGACGAAAGGGTTGATGGTAATGAGAAGGGTAGGATGATTGACAACCTTCACATGAGACCTAGAAAAGAACCTAAATTTGTGCAAGCAATTGGGTTGCAGCTAAATGATTAAGTCAATGGGTTACAGTTGATCCAGTAAATTTTCTAATTTCTACAAATTCAGCCCACATTTCTGAAGAAGCCAGTGAGTTCATGGACCTATGATGAAAACTACTGCCTCACAAAGAATTAAGTGTAACCAATGATAAAATACATTTACAATAAAATAAAATAAATTTAATTTTAATAAATTCTGGATGAGTGTGTGTACATATATATATATATATATATATATATATATATATATATATATATATATATATATATATATATATATATATATATATATATATATATATATACCCACACACCCATGTCATAAAACTCTCCTCCAACCTACCAATCAAAGACTAAAACAACCTCCATCGTCCACCGGAGCCTTTTACAAACGGATCCTAAATCACATAATACCACAACAACCAAACATATACACACTCAACTAACTCATTCATATATGATCAACAGACCTCCAAACAGCATCCTTAACGAACCCCATCCCGAAATAAACCCCGATTCCAACAACCTCCCAAGACACTTACAAATCTCACTAGCAAGATTGAGATGCGGGCACCACCCAAACTTACAACATTACAAACACAATTTCAATTTAAACCAGGCAACATCTTCCACTTGTACCAGATGCAAAAGGGCCCCGGAGACCGTAGATCACTTTCTTTTACACTGTCCCTCCAACTGTCGCCCCAAAATCTTCTGGGGCATCACTTCTTTGAAAGATCTCTGGACGAGACCGACTGCGGCAGGAGGCTTCATTAGCGAAGTGTGGCTGCCTCAACAGGGGGTGGTCAGGGGGTGAGAAGGTAAAAAAAAAAAAAAAAAGGTTATATATATATATATATATATATATATATATATATATATATATATATATATATATATATATATATATATATATATATATATATATAATTATGCTGAAATCTTGGAATTTTTTATAATTTTATTTATTTTTCAGAAATGACATTCATATTGGTGGTATTTTTTAAAAAGTAATTTTGTTTCAAATCTTTATATTTTGATATATTTCCAAACCAAACCAAAGAAATGCCACTTGTAACACATCCATATACTGTAAGTATATTATTATTATTATTATTATTATTATTATTATTATTATTATTATTATTATTATTATTATTATTATTATTATTATTATTATTATTATTAAGTTATTACAATTCTATTTTGTTTTTTTCACTTACACCCCACAACTTTGAAAGGTGAAACCCCATAAATTTTGGATTCTAATTCTGCAGTATATCATAATGTAATAAAGGAAAACACCCCCAAAAATAGTGTGTTTTAGACAGTTATGACTAAAAAAAAAAAAATGAATAAACAATGAGTAATTACTTATAATTTAATTATATTCTGGTGTATAATAATGTTAAATAAATTTCAACTATTTAGTACTAGATATTATGAAAACAAAGTACTTGCTTTTTATTCTTACTATTCAGTGATTATTAAATATTAAATACTTTAATACTATAAAAAAGTGAATGTAATATAGCATTTAAACTATGAACATATTTTGTCCCCCAAAAAAGAATAATTATTAAAATTTGAGGAAAATTTTTAAAAATCGGTTTTATGTAAATTTTCCTACATTTAGCTTCCAATTAAAATTTCTAGAATATTATACTTAATACAGAAATAAATTTTACAATTTAGCTTTTGAAATGCAATAATGAATTATTATAGTGTGGGCATTTAATGAAGGAGCTACTCAAGGTCCAATAGGTGTTTTCCCATTCATTATTGAATATGTGGATTTTGTGGTAATATATTTCATTGATCATTGATGCCATTTGGATGTGGATATTGAACATTGTAATTCTTCAAACTGTTTATAATATTGTATGAGTAGAACATATTCTTCAATGGTTATTTTCAAATTTTGTTTTTTCCCTTAATTAGTTTTTCTCTGGAAGAATCCCATACTTTAATTTTTCTTATTGGCATGAATCTGGAATTTTTGAGTGCCTATGATCTGTACAGCTTGATTGAATATTTTATTCAATAAAATTTCTTCATTTTCTTGTACAATCTGACTTCTGATTTAAGAAGAATCCTCTGTTTTTACCCAAAGTTTCTGTACAAAAGTTGTACAGATCTTCAGCCAATAAAATCTTATTGGTAAATTAGCTAGCTTTTGCTGTTTCTCTTTCAATTTATACCACCAATACCATCGCAAGAACTCTTTTCATAGGATGCTTTCTTATGCTTTTCACATTTCACTACAAATTCATCAAAGTACTTGCAAATGTAGAAGAAATTTAATTTGTTCTAGAACTGACCTTCACACCCAACTGTAAGATGGTGAACTTTCTCAATTTCTTTAATTTTATAGTTAAAGCTACATTTGAAGGTATAGACCATTAAAATTCTTTGTTTTGTGTCCAAATGTCCGTAGACAAAAAAAGCTATTTAACAAATGAGATAATTCCTTGAATTTTTCTTGTCATATTACAAAAATGCTAATGAATATAATCAGTTGTATACTGTGTAAGGAGTGAAAGTTGTATACTGTGTAAGGAGTGAAAGTTTAAAAACAGTAGCCAGACGTTTCACTTGTTACTTACAGTGGTTGGGGTTGGAGTTGGGTTATATGAAGTTTGAAGAATCCCAGTTAAAAAATGTATTTTTCATTTCTTAGATGAACTGTTAGTCCATATCTCTATCTGTATGACTTACATTGCTCAATATTTCCATTTGCATTGTCCAATTTGTATTTTCATTATATTTAGAAACAATATGTTTTATTCCATCATTCTCTCATTAGTTTTTAATTTTATAAGCCTATTCATTGTTAAACTGTATATTTTTTTATAGAAAGATTTTTCTTGTAGATTTCCGAAGCTATTGTACATTAGAACAAAAAAAATACACAGCTAGAAGTCACATAGGCCTATCGAGACTGTCCTAGTCAAAATAAATAATAATATTTCTAATACTAATGCATGCAACAAAGAATAGGTCTACCCTTATGTAAAGTAAGATAATAATAAAACTAAGCCCCTACATATATTTAGTACTAACTAATTACACATGCAACATGCAATGAACCAACACCCACTACAAAACTGCCAGTTAGGCTTAGTAACAAGTTGGTCTAAAATTCATAAGCCTAGCCACAAACTGGTCCAAAAATTCATAAATACCGACCAAGTTATACTATATAATTTATAGTGCATCAATATATCTAAAATGCTGCAATAGAATCACAGTCAGCAATCTCCTGGGCAATTTATTCCAATAATTAACAACCCTATTACTGAAAGAGTATTTTCTTAGATCGAGGTGGCATGACCTTTTTTTTAATTTTCTTATGTTCTCTAGTTACCCTTCCATGGTTTACTTATAAAGTATTTTTTAATTTCTGTATTACTGTCAGATGCAAATATTTTGTAAACTTGTGTCATATCCCGTCTGAGAAATCTCCTTTCAACTGAGAACATTTCCAGCTCCTTCAACCTCTCCTCATAGCTCTTACTCTTGAAGTCAGAAATCATCCTTGTTGCTCGAAGTTGTACTCCCTCCAGCATATCATGTCTTTTCTTAAATGTGGAGAACAAAGACATTAGCTATTATGTAGCTTCCTTATAACCTCTTTGCTCATGTAAACTACAGTGCGATTTATTATACCTAACATCTTATGAGCTCTATTCCTTGCTTGCAAACACTGATCACCCACTTTCAGATTACTGCTAATAATCACCTAAATCTTTTTCTTGGTCCAGGGTCTCAAGCCAATCCCCATTCATATCTTAGTTAAATCTTTCACTTGAGTAACCTACATGAAGAACTTTGCATTTTTTACTATTAAAATTAATTTGCCACTCATCTGCCCATCCAAGGGGTCTATCCAGATCACATTGGTAACCTTGGAGAATCCAAGAGGAGCAGATTCCAGATATGGCTCCTAATCCACCCCTTTCCCCATCACCATTTGAGATGGGGTTGGTGCCACCATCACTATTCCTTACTGAGGTGACCACTTTGGTATCATTTGCAAACTTAGCTAAAAAAATTTTGTTTTTAAAGAAAAAAGAGAGAGGAGGTGGATAGGTAAATTTTTCTATTCTTAAGGTAAGTAATTTATACTATAATGAATTCAAAGTAGAAGCCTCAGTTTATTTAGAATTGATGCACTAGTTTATAAGACACAAACCTTTCCTTAACATTTGTTCTCATGTTCTTTCAAATATACTACAGATATATCACTTACGAAAAAAACAAGTAAATCCAAACTGTAATTCTACGCAAAGCAGATATGAATGGGAGAGATGCACTGATAAGAAGGAGAGAGAGATTATTCTTAGAGAAACTTTTCAAATTGCAAAAGAAAAAGCTACAGTAAGTATATTGGGAGGCACTGAAGTAGTTTGTCGAAGCTGAAGCTTTGGCCAAATTTTAGCTTAGGTGATTCCTAATATATATATATATATATATATATATATATATATATATATATATATATATATATATATATATATATATATATATATATATATATATATATATATATATATATATATTATACGGGGGAGAGAAGTAGTGCTCCTGAGGCGATGAGATAACTCCCCATTGGGTATATGAGATGTTAAGGGTACTTCCCATCTCACCCTGGTGCTCTATGGTACGCTCCTTTTCGCTCTCGTCTACACTTTCTTCTACACGGAGTAGGCTTTCCTTTTACACACAAAAAACACTATTACAGTCACACATCCCTTAAAAGAGGAAAAAATAATTATGGCATCGACATTGGTAACCTTGGAGAATCCAAGAGGGACAGATTCCAAATATGGCTTCTCATCCACCCCTTCCCCCATCACCACTTGGGATGAGGTTGGGCTGGTGCCACCATAAATTTGCAGCCAGCTGTTCCGGATGCACGATCTTTTTTTCATAAATTTCTGCAACATTCGCAGTCTTCAATCCAGTTTCCATTTTGTTGAACACCATCTCTCTTCTAGACCTCACCTCTTGTTCTTGACTGAAACTCAGATGTTTGAGTGTTCTGATAGCAAACCATTTTCTGTTTCTTTCTACTGTCTCTATCCTAAATTATCAGCCAATGGCGGATGTTGCACATTTAGAGTCTTCCAAATTTTCCACCTTGTGGCTTAGGGTCTCTTGCCATTCAACTGACTATCCTAAATTCTTCGACTATCTAAACTCTAAAATAAAACACATTCTCTCTTTTCCTCCTTTCTTTGAAATCATCATATTAGATGATTTCAATGTTCACCACTGCAAATGATTTTCTTCTAATTCTCATGATACAGCTGGTAAATGTGCCTTCCATTTTGCTATTCAAAATAACCTTGAGCAGTTGGTGAAGCTCCCTACTCCTATACCGGATCGTCTTGGAGATTAACCCAATATTCTAGACCTTTTTCTAACTTCTAATTCTTCCCCTTCTACTGTTGAACTCTTTCCTCCTTTGGGTTCCTCGGATCACCTTATCTCTATATCCTCTTCTATCTCTTCAAATCTATCGCAGGAAAGACCCCCTTCTATTGAAAGAAAATGTTTGTGGCATTTTGGTGCCGAAAGCTGGTTGGACTTGCAGTCGTACTTTTTTGATTTCCCGTGGAATGATTATTGCTTCTGTGGGAGGGATAACTCAAAGTGTGTTGAATGCATAACCAAAGTGATTCTCTCTGGCATGGAGGCGTAAATTCCATTTTCTTTCCCTTCTACTAAACTTAACAAACCTTGTTATAACTCTGCTTGTTCTCGCACTATTCGCTACAAGGATGCTGCCTTCAGGGATTACCGCCGTCTTCAAACTCCAGAAACTCACGCAACTTTTACTTCAACCAGAATCGTGCAAAATCTATACTTCATAGCACTAAACAGTCTTCTCTGTAGAAAATGCAATAATCATTCTGGTTCCTCTTCCTCTCGCTCTTTCTGGCATTTTGCAAAAAATGACAACTCTAACTTCTTCCCATTTCCCTCCTTTAGTATCTTCTGATAGCGCAATTGATATTTTATCTTCTTCTAAAGCTGAACTCTTCACTCAAATTTTGCCTCTAATTCAGCTTTAGATGATTCTGGAGCTATTTCTCCTCCTTCAACCCCTCCAATTTATTTTTGCCCAAAATTATTTCTTCTAAAAACGTCATTTCTGCTCTTTCTGAACTTAATACTAAGAAGATGTACGGTCCCGATGCTATTCCGTATGAGGTTCTCAAAACTTGTGCTTCCAAGCTTGCAACGTGCCATGGTAAACTATTTTGTCTTTGTCTTTCTACTTCGACCTTCCCTTCTTGCTGGAAATGTGCACTCATTCAGCCTGTGCCGAAGAAGTTGGATTCCTCTCAAAACTCCAACTATCATCCCATTTCTTTGACCTCGGTTCTTTCTACAGTTTTTGAATCTATCCTTAACAGGAAGATTTGGAAACATCTCAATTCTTCTAATCTTATCTCTGATCCCCAGTATGGCTTTTGTAAGAAACGCTCTACTGATGATCTTTTCCTTGGTCCTATGCTCGTCGGCATTTCGGTGAATCTTTTGCTGTGGCACTGGATCGAAAGCCTTTTATAGAGTCTGACATAAAGCTTTGATTTCTAAACTTTCCTCTTTCAGTATCTATCCTTCTCTCTGTGATCTTCTCTCTAATTTCCTTTCCAGTCATTCTATGGCAGCTGATGTAGATGGTCTTTAAATCTATTAATAGTGGTGCTCCACAGGGTTCTGTCAAATATACCTTTCTATTACTTCATCTCCTATCCACTCCTATGCTGATGACTCCACCCTTCATTACTCCTTTCAGTTTGAAAGATGTCCCTCCCAACAGCAGTTAGGAAGGATAGCCTTGGAGCAACTAACCTCTGATCTTTCACATATGTCAAGTTGGTTCAGAGAAAACATGTTAGTTTTCAATGTATAAAACAACTCTGTTCCTCCATCTCTCCAGTCGACACAGTCATCCACACAACTATGATATCTTCTTTGAAAACACACAACTCAAACCTTCATCTGTTCGTAATATTCTCAGTGCATCATTTTCTCATGATCTTTCTTGGAAAGATCACATTACTTCTCTTTCTAAACAAGCTGCTAGGAGGTTGGGTGTTCTGAGGCACCTTCAGAGTTACTTCACACCATCCCAGTTGCTTGCTCTTTGTAGAGTATGGACCGACTGGAGCCCCAGCCCTGGCTAAAAATCAGGGAAAACCAAGGTTTCCCTGCCGGGGTTAAAATGGGAAATTATACTTATTAATGGTGGATTAAATGAAACAAAATATAAGAAAATTAAGATTTTTCTCTTGTTTTTTTTTTATTTTCTTTTTTGCTTCTTTTGACCGCTCCTTTTCTGCTAGTGAATGTTCATTTTTGTGTTTTTGATTTTATATGCCCTCATAAAGATTTGGTTGAAAAAGTTTTACTTTGGGCACGAAGAGATCCTCTTCTAATTTCCTGACTGCACATGTTGCATTTAGCTATTTCAAGCCAATCCTGAAACATTGTAAAGTACTCCCATACTGCTGAAGCTGATCTTTAGCCATAGTGACTGGAAGTATAAACAAAATAATAATATTGAAATAATGTAGCTAAATAATACAAGTTTGATACATAGCAATAAAATAACAATGATATGTATAAATACAGGTTTTATTGATAATTTTATATCTTACATTTTTTCAAACTTTACCTTAGGGTTTAAACTAGGTAAACCTGTTGAATCACTATTGTGAATCAGAAATAAAACTTCATAAATTTTTGTAGTTTTTTTAAAACTTTTATTATACAAAATCTGTAAATTTTTGAATTTTTTTTGTTGAGAAAATGCATATAATCATTAATTTAAGTGAATATTGGCTATTCTACTCCTTCCTTATAATTAAATAAATCTCAATTAAATTTATATCTAATTTTCTTAACCAAAAAATTTCAGTGCTTTTGACCTCTTTACAAATTTTAGGCAATCCCGGCCAGAGCCCCGGTCCCGGCTAAATTTCATCCTCTGTCGGTCCCTTTGTAGGGTTGTTGTTTTCCCCGTTATGGATTATTCTCACACATCTGTGGTGGTTCCACACATACAGCTCTCCTTAAGAAAGTGGAGTCTAGGTATTTTTGTCTCACCAACTCTCCTGCTCTTACTAACTCTCTCCAATCTCTTTCTGCCCATCAAATTGTTCTGTCACTCTATACTATCGCTATTACAATGGACACTCCTTTTGAACTCTCTCATCGCATACCTCCTCCATTGAGAAGATTTCGTGCCACACGCCTTTCTACACAGTCTCATCCTTTCTCTGTCTAAATCTCTGACCCCAAACTAAATTTCTATGTTTAATATTACATATACACTACTTGGTAAAGTTTGGGACACATGGGGTCTGAGAGTTAGACAGTGAAAGGATGAGACTGTATAGAAAGAAAGGCATGTTAATGGAGCTCTTCTCAATGGAGGAGGTATGCGACGAGAGAGTTCAGAAGAGCAATGTCTGTTGTAATAGCGATAATATAGAGAGAGTGACGCAGCAATTCAGCGAGCAGAAAGAGATTGGAGACAGTAAGAGCGGGAGAGCTGATGAAACGAAAAGCCCTAAACCCCATATATATATATATATATATATATATATATATATATATATATATATATATATATATATATATATATATATATATATATATATATATATATATATATATATATATATATATATATATATATATATATATATATATATATATATATATATATATAAGAGTGCTTTTCACTGACATGGATAAACAAATATGGATTTTATTTGAGTCTGAAAAAATTATCTTCTTTATACTTGAAGTGAATAACAGTTTCATCTTAATTATCTTCTTTTAATTTATTGATTTATTATTTTTAGAGATTAATCTTTAGTCTTGTAATTTCATTTGATATATGAAAAATAATTTGAGTATTCTTTCCTATTTTTATTAATTAGGAGGAGAATGTTTATGATTATTTGAAGTGTTTCAGAATCAGAGATGTTAGAGATTACTTAGGGTAAGATTTTTTTTTTTTTTAAATTAATTTTTCTTAATTTTTATTTTCATTTTTATTTTTATTTTTTTTTAATATCAAAAATTTAAAAAAATAAAAAAATATATATATTATATATATTATATATATATATATATATATATATATATATATATATATATATATATATATATATATATATATATATATATATATATATATATATATATATATATATATATATATATATATATATATATATATATAATTTAGGGATGGAGTGAAGTATCGGTATCGGTGAGTATCAGTATATTTTTTGGCTTTGGTACTGTATTGACTAAAAATGACTGATACCGATACCAGATTTTTTAAAGTAACAATTACGTTGGCATACATTTTTTTGAATGTTCACTTTCATTGTCTGTAGAGTTTCGAATACCACGAAACATTGTTTTCTTGATTTTCCAAATTTTCAATTAATTAATTACTAATTAATCGTTAATTAAATTTTTTGGCTTCCATTCTATATTTCTGTAACTGCAGATACCGATTTTGGTCAAATTAGGACAGTTAACTCTTTGTATAGCATAGATCAACTTGTTATAATTAATTATTCTGTTTCCTCCTACTGTCTTTATCCTCAATTTTCAGCCAAAGGCGGTTGTTGCATATCTATGTATGCAACGATGTCGTTTGTTCTCGTCTCTAATTTGAGTCTTCTGAATTTTTCACCTTATGGCTCAGGCTCTCTTTCCATTCTACAGCTAAATTCATTTGTTCTGTATATTTGTCTCATAATTCTACTGACTATATCCTAAATTCTTCGACTGTTTAAACTCCAAAATGAAGCACATTCTCTCTTCTCTGAAATTATCATATTA
>SEYY01019345.1:77500-90000 GCA_009176605.1 Armadillidium nasatum | reverse complement strand
ATCGTTCATCTTTGTATTGAGTATTTGTTAGATATATTTTGTTGATTCCATTCATACAGCTCTTTTTGGTAAAATCTGAATCTAGAACTTTTCGTCGCATCAATTCTCCTACCCTCAGTGACTTTAAATTTTTTCTGCTCTAGAACTGTTGCATCATTTTTCCTTCTACTATTACTATTAAAATAGACACTGTCCTTTTGACACTAATTTAGTAGATTCCCTTTCATATATATATATATATATATATATATATATATATATATATATATATATATATATATATATATATATATATATATATATATATATATATATATATATATATATATATATATATATATATATATATATATATTGTAAGGTATATCGCGCAACTTTGAATATCCAAACAGAAGAAAAATAAATTACAATATAGTTAAATTAAATTAAAGACGAAAAATTTAATACTTTTCACCCACCGTTGGTTATATCCACTGATGAGGGGTAGCTTCTGATTGATGATTCGATCAATTCGTCCGGTTCGCCTTTGAGTGATGGACGATGTCGGGACTCGAACTGCTGTTGAGTAATGTTGCTATCTTCGTTCGCGAAAAGATGACTTCCAGTGTTCCGCGAGTGCTATTTGGATTACGTAAAGAGCAAATGCAACGAGCACACAACAAGAACTTTTTCAGTAGTTCAAGGTTAAAGAAAACACTAAGAATTGATAAAGGTGTTTTATTTATAACCAGTATTAGATGATGATGATGACGAAAATAAACTCTTGACAACAAGGTCAGAACTTAGAGAAAGGTTTAGGAAAGAGCTGAACAGATTAGAGCTCTGGTTCAGAACTGACAGGAATGTTATTGACGAGTTAATTGTCAATAATGTCAATTTTTATGATGGAGGAACTTTACGGAACATAAGTATGTAAGTACTTGAGAATCTTTGAGAAGATGTTGATTGTGGTTGAAGTAGTTCCGGCCTCGGAACTGTAATAAATTATAAAAATTTTTATTATTTAATTTTCGTTATATAGATGTTGTAAATATTTTCGTGTCGAAAAATAATATTATAAAACTCACGTGAACCGGGTAGGTGATATGGTTTCACTTGGTGATATAATGTCGAGAATGTTAGTCCTTCTTTTTACAAGTTTATTTTATCAAATAAAGAAGTTTATGATGATAAATTGTCTCAAAGTTTAGGATGTTAATTTGTGTGTTTTAATTGTTATTTTATTATGATACATTTATCTGTAAAAGAAAAAAAAATTTAGATTTATAAGACAAAAAAGAGTAAAAACACAAAAGGACTCATCGTTTTTATTGTAGTGATGAATATCTGATAGTTCTTGATTGTTTACTATCTCTTTCTTGAATTACGATTTTCCAATATTGAGAACAAATATTAAGATCTTCATCGAGAATCCTCCATGACATCGACCTGTTAAAAATATTAGCATTAGAAATATGCTCACAATATATATATATATATATATATATATATATATATATATATATATATATATATATATATATATATATATATATATATATATATATATATATATATATATATATATATATATATATATATATATATATATATATATATATATATATATATATATATATATATATATATATATATATAAATAAATGTTTTTGGTGTACACAAGATTTTATAGGCCTTATTGTGAGACAACTTTGGATGTGCATGCTAGCATATGGGAGTCAACTTAAGAACCTGATTATTATTATTATTATTATTATTATTATTATTATTATTATTATTATTATTATTATTATTATTATTATTATTATTAAATTGTATAAATGTCCCTTCCACGGATCTAAGAGAATAAATTACAAATAAAATAAAATGAATGATTTTATTTCTTTGCTAAGGCATTTTGTCCATAAACTTGGGACATCTTCAAAGCTTGAAGTTATAGCAGTGAATGAATTAACATAAACAAATTAAAATAAAATAAATTAACATCATAATAATTTTGATAAAACATTTCAAATAATATTAAGTTTAAGGGACAAACATTGAATTTTATGTTAATGTTATGCCTATAGTTTTTATTGTAAAAAACTTGTGCAATTTTTAACTTTTAACTCCATTAGAAGTATATAGGACTTTGAAATGGGTAGATATATTTTGAAGTGTTCTTTTTCTACATTGAAGTGATCATAAATTTTCCTTGTTTTGTAAATAAAAATTTTTTTTATGTCAATGTACAGTCAGACTGAGGGCATTGGAATTGTTACACAACATGATGACTGTCAAACGAGGTATTTCTTATTGGAAAACAGGATAAGAGCTGCTTTGATTATGTGATATAATCTAACTGTGATACTTTGATTGTTTGTAGGTTTGATGTGGGATTTCATTATGTTTCGTAGACACTTTTCCTTATCAAAATCAACTGAGTTTGAAGTTTTAAAGTAAAATTTTAAACTATTTTCAGTGTTGTTTTTGATGTTTTTTTAGTTATTTTTTATAGAGTTTAGTAATAATTCTGTTAATGAAATTTTCAGTTATAGATAAGGGGTGATCAAAATTAATTAATTTTGTTGGAAGGCCTGCTGGAGAGAAGATGCCCTTGGTGCTAAGCTGCGAGAGGTAAACTCTCCGTTCTTGCTTGTGGGTTTTCTTGCCCCCTTAGTCGTCGCAGGTTGCTGTCCTTGACACACCTTCGCATCGGCCATACCAACATCGCCCACAGCTACCCTATGTCTCTGGAGGACCTTCAGGTTTGTCCGTATTGCCTTTCTCGCTTTTCCCTTTCATTACATCACATCCTGGATAGTTGTTCTGCTTTGGCATTCTGGATAACGGTGGTACTCCCATGATTTATGTAACATCTCTTCCAGGAACTCCCCCTTTTTCGGTGCCTTGAACTTGTCGTTCCAGATGTGATTTTTTTTTGTGTTCGTTGCCTTCTTTTTTTGTTTTTTTTTTTAGGTGTTATCCTTGGTGTTGACTTTCAATTCAGCATTGCTGCGTCCCAGTGAGCAGTGACAACACTTGTACAGCTACTCAAAAAAATAAAATATATTTATTGTTATTTAGGAATTCAATGTCAGCTTTAGTTTAAATATATATTTTACATTTCTCTTCCAATTCTCTAAAAATTTTCTTCTAATTTAAATTTAATTTTTTAACTTAATATAATTCTTGAGAACAACTTACAGAGAAAGTAAGAAGCATAATTATATATATTTTCTAAATGGTTTCGTCCGTAAACCTCGGACATCATCAGAGTTTGGATTCTTACAGATAAATGAATTTTTAAAGTAAAAGTAAAATTATAGAAATAAAATTAAGAAATATATGTTTAGTTTGAGTGACATTACATTAAACTTAATGTTAATGTCTGGTTTGCAGCTTTTAATATAGTAAGCTTCAACTATTTATAATTTCTGCTCTTCACAAGAGGAGTAAAGAATTTTAAATGATTGGGATATATCACATATGGTGCTTTCCCATGCTCAGCATAAAAATACTCGTAAATTTTACTGGGCTTAAAACGATATTGGTATACCGTATCTGTTAATCTATTAGTCGTGTAACCAATATACGTCGACGTACAGTTAGACTCAAGACAAGCAAATTGACGCACAACATCACGATTAGCTGAAAGGGTATCCTTAGTGGGAAAGAAAGAGTAAAGCGGTTTGCTTTTATGGTATAGTTTACCTATTAATTTTGAATTATTGTAGATTTTATATGGTGATCAATAATTTCATACTGGCATTTTTATTCTTTATTAAAATCAACTGCATTAGAAGTTTTAAAATAAAAGTTAATTTTATTAGAGTTATTGTTAGTATTTTCCCACTTTAATAAAAATAATTTTTTAATGTGTTAAAATTTTTGGAAACAGTTTACATGATTGCGAGTCTATTTTCTATTTTATTTTCAGCATTGGTTGGGATTTTTTTTCAAGTTAAAGAAGTGGAAGATTAAAAATAACGATTTTTTCGACGAAACTTTGGCCAAAATAGCTGTAACATTTCCAGTAAGTTCTTAAGTTATTTATATTTTATTTTCCTGCCTAAGTATATGTCAGTTAATCTTATATACTAAGAGTATCCTTCACTTTATTTAGTGTTTAATCCTTTTTTGCTTCTTCTTGAGTCTTTTTCTTTTTACTGAAAAATACAAGAACTAAGCAGGAGTGTAGTCTTCATGAAGTCGTGTTAGTTATTGAAGCTTTGAATGTAAAGGTTGGAAATAAAAGCCAAAAAATTACTTGGAGACTAGGAGTCCGGAATAAAAAAGAAGAGAAGTGAAAGGAATGGTGCGTTGTAAATGAGTAGATAATTGGAAATATGTTCTTAAGTACCATTCAAGGTATCTATGGATACGAAAGAGTTCAGTAGATACGAGCCGAAGTGAGTCTTTATTACTGCAAGTAAGCATTTGAAAATGCATTGATACACGTTGAAACCTGTAAGAGGAGACTGCTACAGCAATCACATTCCTGTGGTTAGTACTATTAAGCTGAAACTGAAGAGGGTTGCTTAGTAAAACCCAATGCCAAAGCGACATTTACTGTTCTTAAAGAAAGAAAATTATATGAAGTAAATAAGTTTAGTATTTTAATAAAATATAAATGAGGTTATGAAAGATTTAAGTAATATAAAACACAGCTAGATATTAATTGCGGTAAACACAAGAAATCATTATAGCAAATAAAGTAGTTATTCCAAAGTGCGAAAGAATGCTGAAATTTACAGAATGTCCAAAAATATTTTCAATGTGAAGCATTAAAGGAATGAATTTTAATAAACATAAACAATATAAAATCATTAACAGAAAAAATATAATAGTCAAATTAGAATGGATAAATTTTGATAGCACATTGTGTACAAAAAGTTTTTTTTTTGAGCTTTCCAACAGAGGAATATATCAATCAACAAGGAATGATGATAAAGAAAGTGGAAAAAAATAGGTAATGGAAGGATGGAATAGTAAATTTTTATATACAAACTGTAGACCTAAAACCTTGAACATCCAAAGTAGTGGAGAAAGACCACCAATTTATAAAAGCTGCTCTAATTTCAATAAAATAAAAAAAAAATAAAAAAACTAGATAGGAACGGAATTACAGTAGGATTGTTGAAAACTCTGGGTGAATTTATTGTTGCAATATGAAAAATTCACAGACCAGATAATTAATATTATTAATCAAGAATTGAAGATTCATCTGATGAAAAGTAAAGGGTTAAGTGGAAAAGCTCAGTGAGTATCATCTCTCCTCTCTCTCTCTCTCTCTCTCTCTCTCTCTTTCTTTCTACTACTATTTTTGTTGAGCTTAATTCTGATTTTTCCTCTATTTTCGGATGTACTCACTGTTGCAACCAGTTTAAAACTTAGCAATAAACAATTAACGATTTGTAGTAAATAATGTTGGAAAAATGAATGACTACCTTGAAAAAAGATAACATGTACAATGATTCATTCCATCACCCTCAATGCCTTCTCAGATATGGCCACATTTGATACACCATTTAGAGTATGTTTGATTTATCCATTTATCCCAGAAACATTCAAAACTATCTTCTTCCAACTTATTTACTTGATTTAGTCACCAAAGTTCAAGTTTCCTCAATCTTTCATTTTATCCGTGCATATATATATATATATATATATATATATATATATATATATATATATATATATATATATATATAATATATATATATATATATATATATATATATATATATATATATATATATATATATATATATATATATATATATATATATATATATATATATATATATATATATATATATATATATATATATATATATATATATATATATATATATATATATATATATATATATATATATATATATATTCAAAGCCGTTGACACTTTTTTCTTACTGTTATAAATTAATAAACCTTTAAAAAAAAAATGTAATTTAGAATTTAATTTTTTGGTTATTTGCACCTAGAAATTTGTAATTTGTACTCTAGCAATCTTTATTGCTTAAATAATTACCTTTCTTGTCTAAGTATAATGATTAAGTATATAGATTATCTCAATCTATCAATTATCTTCCTTTTGTTTGTCATGCACACCTAAACCCCCAAGAACATAAGATTATTTAATAATAATAATAATAATAATAATAATAATAATAATAATATCAGTCAGATTTTTCTGCAATATAATACAGTTATAAGTGTATATATATATATATATATATATATATATATATATATATATATATATATATATATATATATATATATATATATATATATATATATATATATATATATATATATATATATATATATATATATATATATATATATATATATATATATATATATATATATATATATGAACCGATGGTAATAATAATAATAATAATAATTTTGTTTTTTGCACAGCGTGAACGAAAGAAAAGACTCTTGAAAGAGAAACTTCGTCGTAAGAAGTTCTTTGAGTTGTGTATGCCCCACACGAGGAGTGATTTTGCAGATGCCCCTGAACCACCACCTGCATTGACCTCGGTACAGTTGTTTCAGTTGATGTTGGCTAGCGAGGGTGGACCAAAGGACGAAGACGTTATAAGAAATGCTTTTGAGAAATTGCCTCTTATCATTCAGAATAGTATTGAAGATAAAGTTATTGATATCCGAGAAGAGTTTAGAACGAAATTGTTGAACTACGTCTGTGCAATGACAGAGACGAGGCTTAAATTGTTCCTAGGTCTTAAGAGGGAATACTATTTCAAATTATTTTTTGTTCGATATATTTGAAATGAAAGTTTCCAAATGAAAAGTATCCTGTATATAAAAAGGAACAGTGATGCTTTTGTGAAGAAGACCATCAAGAAGAAAATGGAATCCTCCAAGGAAACTTTGCCCTCCAAGGATGATTCTTTTAGCTCAGATGACTTTGATGCATTTAAGTTAATCGACGACTCATTATTACGACTTAAAAATTATGGTTTTCAAATAGATTCTAGTGATTCAGATACCTAATATTAAAGGTTTGATTTTTTTGTTTTGTTTTATTATTATCTTTGAAATGGAAATGGAAAATTAAACAAGAAAAAGAAAAATAGTTTAAGAAATACAATTTATAATATTTGTTTAGGAAGATGATGTATGATTGTAATATTTTAAATGCAGGAATTAAAAATAAATTTCATATATTGAGCCACAGCTTTTTTAAGTATCTTTCCTGTTTTATTTAAAAAAAAGTAAAGTGTAAAGTAGCAATAAAAAATATTTAAAACAGTTGAGAATCGGAGACTTTATATTTTTATGTAACTTTTTTTTTTTCTCTCTCTCTCTCTTTTTAATTGGTATATCCCATGTGTAGATTTTAATTTCCATATATATATATAATATATATATATTATATATATATATATATATATATATATATATATATATATATATATATATATATATATATATATATATATATATATATATATATATATATATATATATATATATATATATATATATATATATATATATATATATATATATATATATATATATATATATATATATATATATATATATATATATATATATATATATATATATATATATATATATATATATATATATATATACTTTGTATATGGTTGTACCCATATACAAAGGAAAAGGTGAAAAGATGGTTTGTAAAAATTATTGGGGGATCAGTCTGCTGAGCGTGATAGGAAAGATTTATGAGAAGGTGTTAGTGATGAGAATGAAAGAATTGACAAGTGAGGGAATGGGTAAGGCACAAGGGGTTTTTAGGGAGGGTAGGGGATGTGTGGACCAGGTATTCACACTGAGATTGATTACAGAGAAATTGCGTGAAAAAAAATATGGTATGTATGTTTTCTGGATCTGGAAAAAGCATATGATTGAGTATGCAGGAGAAAGTTATTCGAAATATTAATGGAAAGGGGGTTGAAAGGGAAATTACTGAAGGGGGTCAAAGCTTTTTATGAGAATCAAGGGTGAGGGTGAAGAGGGAACTATCGGATTGGTTTAGCATAGGAGTGGGATTGAGACAGGGGTGTGTAATGTCGCCAGGTTATTTAATCTATTGACGGATAGTGTAGTTAGAGAAATGGAGAGAGAAGGGAAGGGTATTAGGTTGAGAAATATGGAGGGTGAATGGGATGTGAATGTCTTACTTTTTGCAGATGATGCGGTGTTGGTGGCAGAATCTGGAGAAAAGTTGAGAATACTTGTGAGAGAGTTTGAGGGGAAATGTGTAAACATGAGATTGAAAGTCAATCCAGCGAAGCGTAAAGTTATAAGGATTAGAGGTGGGGATGAGTAGATGTGGAGGGAGGAATGGGGTGTGTGTGTAGAAATGGGGGAAAGGAAACTTGAGGAGGTGGATGAATTCAAATATCTGGGAATGTTGGTGGAAGGTAAGGGTGGGACGGAGAAAGAAATAAAGAAAAGAGTGGTAGAGGGAATGAAAGTGTTGGGGGGTCTAAGAGAAGTATGGAAGAAAGGAAAAATTTCGAAAGAAATAAAGATAATGTTTGAATGTGTGTTTACCTTATGTAATGTATGGGTGTGAAACATGGATGATAAGTGCTCGGGCGAGGAAAAGTTTGAATGTCTTTGAGATGAAAGGTTTGGGAGCGATATGTAAATTGAGAAGGATTGACAGGATTAGAAATGAAAGAATAAGAGAGGTGTGTAAATGGAAAAGGGATTTAGGGAGTGCTAAAATTGTTTTGGACATATGTGTAGAATGAATGAGGACAGAATGATGGGCAAAGTACTTAGATCCGAGGTGGATTAGAGTAGGGGGAAGGGAATTCCAAACTGGAGATGGATGGATGGAGTGGAAGAGATTTTGGGTGGAAGGAATTTGAGTTTAGAAGAGGATAGTAGATGAAATGGATGGAGGGCGGTGGTGAAAAGGGTTGAAAGGTAATTATGGCGGGCACCACCCCACGAAAGTAGGAAAGGTGATAGAAACTAGAATATATATAATATATATATATATATATATATATATATATATATATAATATATATATATATATATATATATATATATAATATATATATATATATATATATATATATATATATATATATATATATATATATATATATATATATATATATATATATATATATATATATATATATATATATATATATATATATATATATATATATATATATATATATATATATATATATATATATATATATATGAGCTAAGACTCCTGATATTTATATCCGGTTCTTATTAATTGATGAATAATATAATGATGCCCTACAAAAGGAACAAAGAAATGCTGAAATAAAGCGTCCTTATAGAGATAGGCTATATTACAAACGAACTTGATTGGTAGATTCGAAAAGACTACCAGGGAGAAAGGAGAAATCGCAGACGAGAGAGTCAGTAAAGGCCATAAGGTCTGAACACCCCTTCTAAGCAAAGTAATTAAGGCTTGATAAAAAAGGAATGAAGTGGGTTATGTGTGCTTTGCAATCAGAAGTTGCGTAGTGAGTGCTAAAGACTCTGTAGATCCTATAATTAACCTTGCCTGAAGGTAGAATAATATTTGTAATGACGACAAATTGACTGTGTTATACTGTTAAGTTTAAGAAATAAAAATTTTAGGTGATCAAAGCAATTTATAACTATACTTCTTAGTAAACCGCGCAATTGTCAAGTAATTGCAAATTTTGATGACCGCAAGTATTACACTTGTAATATTGCAACATTGCAAATTGTATAGACAGCAATTTTTTTGGTCATAGAGAGCAAAAGAGGTGGGGGTGAAACAAACAGACACAAGAAAATAAAGAAGAGAATAATTTCAAAGAGATCCCAAGGAAAAGACGGTTACATAATGCCACGCATTACAAAAACTCCCACAAAAGCAAGGTCTAGTATGGGGAAATGTGAAAAGAAACCTCCCCAACGATTCCGACGCACCCAACAGAAAGAAAGTCCCCTCTCCACCACCAAACTACAACGATTCTTTTAGCGAGAGTGAGGAGAATTCTCCCCACCTCCCAAGTCACAACTTCAACACACAAGAACAGAAGAAGAGAATTCCCATAATTCTTCCCGATGAAAGCAGTTCTCCTATCAACGGTCCTTATATTCAAGCAATTTGCTCCGATTTGAAGAAATAGACGTAATCAACTGGGTATATACCATTAACAACATATTTAAATTGTATTCCATCCATGACTTGAAAGAGGTGAAATTGTTATGTACTATATTACTCACTACACTAATTGCGAAAATATTATTCCCTTTGAGCAACAACTGTTACAGCCATTTGCTACAGGACACACAAGCCACGTATGCACCATGCCTCAGAGAGATTGTACACTCAAACTTCAAACACGGGCTAAAACCAGACGAGAGGCTATCCGAATATTTGGAACGAGTTAGAAATACATTGGGACAATCTAATTATTGATTGCTGTTGAACAACGACGCGAGAGAACTGTTTTTATCAGAAATGCCACTTCCCATTCAAATTTCGCTTCAAACCATGATAGAGTATGCACCAATAGAAGAAATAGTGCCCGTCGCAGACAGTATGTACCGAATGTTTTGCACCCCCGAAGAATCGCAAAGCCCCTTCACCAACGGGAACAAAGGATAGGGGCAATTGTTCTCCTTGTCAGAAAGCGTAATGTGTAAGGCTGCCAAATCCAGTGAACAAGAATGAAATAAAGACAGCGATTGTTTAATTAAGGGAATTAATAAAAAATCATTCTGGGATTATGTAACAAATTAAGGATCTTTCGTAACTTTCATAGCCGAAAGAATGCACAACGACCGCAATGAAAAGGAAAATCCAAGAGACTACAGAGAATTTCCCAGACGTTGCAGAAGCGCAAGTGCAAGAAAAAATAGCAACACCACCTGAAACCACACTGGAACTCAAGGAGATGGAGATCTTTGCTACTGTAATCTACAATGTGGATGTATAAGCTATAGATGTGAATTGGGACAATGCGATATGGGACCTCTTATAAAAAATGAAAATAAAATCATGAGAGCGATCAACTACAGGGTAAAACTGGCAATTCGGGAAACGTGTAAAGATGACTCCCAATAGAATTCATCAACGTAAAGAGAAGCAGACAGTGAGATTTGCGGGCATCGTCGACGTCCTAATAGTAAACAAAATATTCACTAGACGTTACGTGGAAAAATTGAATGTAAGCGAAAACAGAATGAAGTTTAACTATGGGTTCTTTAGAGGTTATACTACTACTACTACTAATAATAATAATAACAATTGTAATAATAATAATAATAATAATAATAATAAAATAATAATAATAATAATAATAATAATAATAATAATAATAATAATAATAAATTAATGATAATGATAATAATGGTAGTGATAATAATGATAATAGATAATCATAGTAATGACAATAATAATGATAATAATAAAATTAATAATAATAATATAAATTTTGTTTATACTTACAACATTTCCCAGAATCGCGATAGGCCTAACCGATCGATGGATGGACGTTGCCTTGGAATACAGGCCTACTGCCGTATTACACCATATATATTTATATACTTTTCTCACCCACTGGCCGCCCTAAAGAGGCGGCCACACCTCACTCAGAAAGTCCGCCACCTCTACCGACCTCCTCCACAGGTCTCCCAGGGCCGAGACACTCCAAGTTACTCTAGGTTGCCGACCGTATGGACAGGTCAGCAGGAAATGAGACACTGTCTCCAGCGCTGTATTGCATTTTTGATCAGGTAGGGGAGGTGGTATGGTCTATATGGAATCTGTGACTATAGTGTTGAAGTTTTGGCTAGTGCCCGCATCTGAGCCTTAATTGTTAAGGATGTTTGGACTGGTATTGAATGGATGTCAACTTCTTTTGGTATGTCAGGTGGCAGAGTGCCAAGAATACTATTGTGTTATCGCTGTCTTGGGCATTCGGAATCTGGTCGCTAATGGCCAACGTGACACGATACACGGACGTTTAAAAGTGTGCAAGTCAAAGGAAGTTGGGAAAACGGATAAAGGGAGTGTGTTCCATATTCTACCAGTAGAGTACATGTAAAAGTAAGCATAGCGGTTAAGTCTGGGGTTGGAGAGTTGGACAGAGAAAAGATGAGACTGTGTAGAAAGTCGTGTCGCACGAGCCCTTCTCAATGGAGGAGGTATGCGACGTGAGAGTTCAGAAGAGCAATGTCCGTTGTAATATATATATATATATATATATATATATATATATATATATATATATATATATATATATATATATATATATATATATATATATATATATATATATATATATATATATATATATATATATTGATATATTATATGTAAGATGTGGTTGGTTTGTGTGCGTTAGAGAAGTTGCTGTTATTTGAGATAAGACAAAAGTTTATTAACAAATTAGTCAAAAAAATTTCCGACTAAAAACTTTCCCAAAGATAAAATAATAATAATAATAATAATAATAATAATAAT
>SEYY01019345.1:65000-67500 GCA_009176605.1 Armadillidium nasatum | reverse complement strand
GTTCTCATGATACAGCTGGTGAACGTGCCTTCCTTTTCGCTATCCAAAACGACCTTGAGCAGTTGGTGCAGCTCCCTACTCGTATCCCTGATCGTCTTGGAGATGAACCCAACATTCTAGACCTTTTCCTAACTTCTAATCCTTCTCCTTATACTGTTAAACTCTTTCCTCCTCTGGGTTCCTCCGATCACCTTCTTATCTCTGTATCCTCTTCTATCTCTTCAAGTCTTCCGCAGGAAAGACCCCCTTCTACGGAAAGGAAACGTTTGTGGCACTTCGGTGCCGCAAGCTGGTCCGACTTGCGGTCGTACTTCTTCGATTTCCCGTGGAATGATTATTGCTTCCGTGGGAGGGGTCCCTCGGAGTGTGCAGAACGCATTACCATGGAGGTGATCTCTCTGGCATGGAGGCGTACATTCCATATTCTTTCCCTTCCACTAAACCTAACAAACCTTGGTTTAACTCTGCTTGTTCTCGTGCTATCCGCCACAGGGATGATACTAATGTCAATTCGTATGTCCATTGGTTCTCGTCTCATCCATGATATGTCAAAAAGGGTCTTGTTTTTGGACAGTTTTTTTTTGGGGGGGGATTGCGAGCTGAACTTATTAAGAAAATTAAGAAAATTTTTCGAATCTTGAAATATTCAATCTATATAATAAGAAGAACATTAAAGGAGGCGAAAAGAAAGTTTAATGCTCCAAGAAAGAAAGAATCTTTTAATATGAAGAATGTTTTAGTTTATGCTGGTGATATGAACGATATTAAAGAGTTTAAAAGATATGTTTCTATGTTCCTTTTGACAGTTTCGGATTAGTTTTTTGACAAAGTTGATAGAATTTTTTATTTTTTTTTGAATTGTTTATTTTTTGCTCACTTGTTTCTTCATTCTGTTAATTGATTAGCTCAAACAAGGAAGTCTGGATATGGCTCCGAAAGCTAGCGTTCATTTGTTATTTTCTCTTCTTTTAATTTTTAATTGTTGTAAATAAATTTATTAAATTATTATAATTATTGTTTTTAAAATATTTTTTTTTAGAATTTTTTTTTGCGTAATATTTTGTTGTGCGGTTTTTACATATTTTTACTATATATATATATATATATATATATATATATATATATATATATATATATATATATATATATATATATATATATATATATATATATATATTATATATATATATATATATATTAGGGAATATATCGGTATCGGCAAGTATCGGCAAAATTTTTATAAGAGTAAAGTATCGGTATCGGTATTATAGTAGTATCGGCATATTTTCCGATACCGGTATCGGTATCGGTATCTGGTAATATAATTATATATATATATATATATATATATATATAATATATATATATATATATATATATATATATATATATATATATATATATATATATATATATATATATATATATATATATTATATATATATATAAACTATTTTAACATTGCAATAACCGCAATAAACAAGTTGAAAAACAAAGAACAATAAGAGGAAGATAAAGAAGGCTTTCCTCCTCCAGAGTCGAACCAGCACATGTTTTTAAATTTGTTAATTGCGGTTATTGAAGTATTAAAATTGTTTAAAATCTTGAGAATGTTGGAAGGACCGGGTAAAAACTTGGTGATAATACCTTCATAGGAATTCGTTTGCTTGAAACTGTTCTTGAATCGAAGTTTTTGGGTTTGAGGATAGCTCAGCGGTAGTTTTTTTTTGTTCTCAGTCGCAACATGCGCTGGTTCGACCCCTTATTGTTCTTTGTTTTTCAAAGAACAATAAGTGACAGACCCCTAAATGATAAAATCTAAAGTGACAGACCCCTAAATGATGAAATTTAAAGTGACAGAATCCTAAATGATAAAATCTAAAGAAGCAGATGAAATGAATGATGAAATCTAAAGTGACAGACCCCTAAATGGTGAAATTTAAAGAGACAGACCCCTAAATGATGAAATCTAAAAAGACAGACCTCTAAATAGTGAAACCTAAAGAGACAGACCCCTAAATGATGAAATCTAAAAAGACAGACCTCTAAATAGTGAAACCTAAAGAGACAGACCCCTAAATGGTGAAATTTAAAGAGATAGACCTCTAAATGATGAATTTAGAAAAAAAAGAACCCTAAATGATGAAATCTAAAGAGACAGACCTCTAAATGGGGAAATCTAAAGAAATAGACCCCTAAGTTATGAATTCTAAAAAGACAGACCCCTAGGTGATAAAATGTATATGAACAGACCCCTAAATAAGGAATAATTTAAGCTGTCGATTGCAATAAACTTGCTGGTTAACACAACAAAATTTTACAACATTACTTAAAACTAATACAACAATTAATTAAACAATTTAGCAACGTTACCAAAATGATTTATAAGATGATATTTCAACTAAGACAGGATACGAACATAACAATAATCATTGTTCGACCTATTTTTGAGTTTAAATAACCAACTATCTTTTGTACTTACAGAAATCAAGAAGAAATC
>SEYY01019345.1:57500-60000 GCA_009176605.1 Armadillidium nasatum | reverse complement strand
AAAGCAGCGGCGATAGCACTCCTCCCTGTCTAACCCCAGCCGTCACATCAAACCAGTCTCCCACACCATATGACGTTCTAACTGCGCTCTTACTTACTTCATACATACCCTTTATTACTCTGATAAGCTTTGGGTCTATTGCGTAGTATGGGTCACTTAGTGCATCCCACAATCTCTCTCTGGGCACAGTATCGAATGCCTTTTCCAAATCGACAAATGCCAGATATATATCTTTTGCCCATAAAAATAATGATAATAATAATAATAATAATAATAATAATAATAATAATAATAATAATAATAATAATAATAATAATAATAATAATAATAATAATAATAATAATAATAATAATAATAATAATAATAATAATAATAATAATAATAATAATATAATAATAATAGTAATAATAAAAATAATAAAAATAATAATATATAAATGATTATTATTATCATTTGACAATAATAATAATAATAATAATAATAATAATAATAATAATAATAATAATAATAATAATAATAATAAAATTACATTTCTTACTGGTTGAGAGACAGGTAGAAAATATTTCATCTTTGAACATTCGGAAAGAATTTACTTCCCTTCTTTGTCTACTTCTTCTTTTTCTTCCTCTTCCTTTTCTTCTTCTTGTTTTTTTTTGGGGGGGGTTTTTGGGGGAGGGAGTTGCTAAAGAAATTTTTTTTTTGTTTGTTTGTCGCATTTGAGGAAAAGATTTATAGGCAATAAATCAAAAGTTGTCTAAAAAGTGATGAAGTGAAACTATTTTACACACTTCGGCTCGGCATTGAATATTCGGAAGAGAAAAGGTCTACAAAGTCCGTGTGTGAGTCTCTTACATGTGTGAACAACAATTTTCTATGTAAGTAGCAATCGTACATGAGAGAACTACACACTCATGTTTAAATTTTTTCACGTAATTGCATTCTTTTTAACACGCACATTGATGGGTTTGTTTGTGTGGTTTTTTTTCTCGTAGGGAAAACTTCTCGTCTTTCTTCGGGGGATTCACAAAACTTTTCTCAATTTAATAAACAAAAATAAAAACAACAATACTTCCAATAACTACACACTCATGTTTAAATTTTTTCACGTAATTGCATTCTTTTTAACACGCACATTGATGGGTTTGTTTGTGTGGTTTTTTTTCTCGTAGGGAAAACTTCTCGTCTTTCTTCGGGGGATTCACAAAACTTTTCTCAATTTAATAAACAAAAATAAAAACAACAATACTTCCAATAATAATAATAATAATAATAATAATAATAATAATAATAATAATAATAATAATAATAATAATAATAATAATAATAATAGGGAAACTAATAATAATGATAATAATAATAATAATAATAATAATAATAATAATAATAATAATAATAATAATAATAATAATAATAATAATAATAATATTGCATTTATAAGACTTCAAGTTGAGATAGTTGAAGGAATTATATAGCTTTCTTAAATTGTGAAAAAAAAGAAATTAATTTTTTTAAAATAGTTTTTTATCATTTTAATAATTTTAAACTTTAAATAAATGAATGATTATATCTCAAACCCTTCAACATTATTATTAAATAAAATTCCTTTTTGGAATTTGAAAAGTTATTTGAGTCTTCCTGAAGATCAGAAAATCTTTTTATAAAAACAAAATAAAAATAAAAATATCAAACTCAAAGCTTTGATTAAAAAAAAAAAAAAAAAAAAAAAAAAAAAAAAAAAAAAAAAAAAATAAATAAAAAATGGCTTCCATTTATGCAGTTGAAAGGAATGGAAAGATGACTCAGTTGATAAAACAGTTGATAAAAGGTTACAAGAAAAGGTGAGTTTGGTAGAGTGGTTACTGACAAGAGGCACATAACAAATGGTTACTAATTAACACGTTTCTACAATGTTTGCTCGGACATCATTGGACCAGCATTTATAATATAATATTCCTCTTTCAAGCACAGCCCTTAAGGGCAACTAAACCAACATTTATTGAATGCAATATATATATATATATATATATATATATATATATATATATATATATATATATATATATATATATATATATATATATATATATATATATATATATATATATATATATATATATATATATATATATATATATATATATATATATATATATATATATATATATATATATATATATATATATATATATATATATATATATATATATATATATATATATATATATATATATATATATATATATATATATATATATATATATATATATATATGTATGTATGCTCCCACAACCTTCCCCCTTCTTCACATAATAATTTAAATAAAAATTTAAATCACTATATATTAATATATATATATATATATATATATATATATATATATATATATATATATATATATATATATATATATATATATATATATATATATATATATATATGTATATATTTAATATTACCTATTAAATGGATAAAAAAAATGGTGAAACACAAATCTGCCTCA
>SEYY01019345.1:50000-52500 GCA_009176605.1 Armadillidium nasatum | reverse complement strand
GAATAAGTGGAAATAAAAAAACTAAATATAAATTAATCATAAATGAGTTCAAATAAAATAAAATCGATTAATTTATGATAAAGAAATCTACGTTTCACTTCTTCTTTCATACATATACGATTCTCTCTCTCTCTCTCTCTCTCTCTCTCTCTCTCTACATATATATATATATATATATATATATATATATATATTATATATATATATATATATATATATATATATATATATATATATATATATATATATATATATATATATATATATATATATATATATATATATATATATATATATATATATATATATATATATATATATATATATATATATATACATAAGCGAGTATATAGTCATTTGTTGATATAAACCGTAGAGTAACTTCTTAAATTTTGTTTATCCTGACCATATATTTGGAGTTGAGGAATTTCTAGATACAAAATATATGCAACAAAAATTCCAAATTTTCATTTAATTAGGAATTAATAAAGAAATTTTGAATGTCGAAATTTGTGATAAAATACATATTGGATTTTAGTGACAAAAGAGAAAATTTGTCCTTAAGAGAATGTTGATTTTTTTGTTGCATGTTTTAAAATAGAAATAAAAAAGTTTGATAGTTTTTAATTAAGGTTTGCGAGAAGAGCAAATAAGATTGTCCAAATAGAGCAACGATGTTTATGTACTTTTGGAGAGGCTTTCAAGATTTCTCGTTTCCGCTCCGAGAAAAAGAGAAAGAAAACTCATAATCAGTATGTTGAACATATTCCAAATTCCATACCAACTTATATATATATATATATATATATATATATATATATATATATATATATATATATATATATATATATATATATATATATATATATATATATATATATATATATATATATATGATTAAAGTTTCTATTTTTCTTGTGTTTTAGTTTTACAATAAAGAGAACTAAAGCTCTAAACATTGTCTATTAAGTTAAATCGACGTTTCGAGGATTTAACTATTTAACTAACCTCTGGTCTTTCACGTATTTAAAATTGGAGCAGAGAAAACATGATCGTTTTCAAAGCCTCAAAAACTCAGATCCTCTTTTCTCTCCACTCGACACAATCTTTTACACAAACACGTCGATATATTCTTCGAAAACACACAACTCCAACCTTCATCTGTTTTTAATATTCTCAGTGCATCTTTTTCTCGTGATATTTCTTGGAAAGATCACATTACTTCTCTTTCTAAACAAGCTTCTAAGAGGTTGGGTGTTCTGAGGGATGTTGTTCACCCCTGTATGGGGTATGCATCGCACATCTGGGGTAGCTCCACTGATACAGCTCTTCTTGAGAAGATGGAGTCTAGGGATTTTCGTCTCATCGACTCTCCCGCTCTTACTAACTGTCTCCAATCTCTTTCTGCCAGTCGAATTTTTGCATCACTCTCTCTATACTATCGGTATTACAATGGACACTGCTCTTCCGAACTTTCTCCTTGCATACCTCCTCCATTAAGGAGAGTTCGTGCGACGCGCCTTTTTACACAGTCTCATCCTTTCTCTGTCCAACTCTCAGACCCCAGACTTAACCGCTATGCTCAATCTTACATGTACTCTACTGGTAGAATATGGAACACACTACCTTTATCTGTTTTCCCAAGCAAATTCCTTTGACATTCACACTTTCAAGCCCCGTGTGTATGGACACGTCAGCCTATATCTATATATATATATATATATATATATATATATATATATATATATATATATATATATATATATATATATATATATATATATATATATATATATATATATATATATATATATATATATATATATATTATATATATGTATATGGTATGAAATCAAAGTTTTGTGAAAAATTAGCCCGAACTAAATTAAATTCTTAAGAAGAGCTATTAAATATGATATAAAAAAGGACTTGCCCAATTTTTCACCAAGTCTCGAAAATGAGTGAAATTGATACGATATTTTTGCGAGCTTTCTCGAATAGAAAGGAAAAACTCGGTGCTTTTTCACGTCAGTAGGAGTTTCAACTCCTTCGAGAGAGGAAGTGTTGGTGTTGTCTTTTGTCTTTCAAGTGACTCTGTGGTCACATTCTGAATGACATCCATATTCAAGTTGCTCTTGTATTGTTATTATAATTATAAGTTTAATGCAACTTAGTATAATTTGTATTTATTGGATAAATTTAAACTTATTGATTTATTTATAATCCACTTATGTCTAATGTTTATTTAATAATAATGATAATGGGATTTATTCCCAATCGAATTTATTTTAAATTTTTATTTCGAAATTATTTAATTTTTTTATTATTATTTTCATTCTTTTTATTTCAAGGAATGATTTTTTTTTAATTTAAACTCATTTAATTCTTTAATACATTTTATATCATACACTAAAGTATTTCATTGAATTAAAATTAGATTCTTCTTCTTCTTCCTTTTTTACTTTTCTTCTTTTTTCCTTTCTTTTTCTTTCTTTATTTC
>SEYY01019345.1:37500-42500 GCA_009176605.1 Armadillidium nasatum | reverse complement strand
CTCTTTATAAATCTTTGACTTTCTTAAGAAATGTGACTTTCATTCATTACTAACTGAGTCAGAGTCTTTATTTCTTCTTTCCTTCAAGACTCACTATTTGAGACTTTAACCTTTTACCTTATTATTATTATTATTATTATTATTATTATTATTATTATTATTATTATTATTATTATTATTATTATTATTATTATTATTATTATTATTATTATTATTATTATTATTATTATTATTATTATTATTATTATTATTATTATTATTATTATTATTATTATTATTATTATTATTATTATTATTATTATTATTATCATCATTAGGGGTGCACAGTTAAGCAAAGTGGCCGATTACCGATTGTCGATTAATCGGCCTTTCATCAATTACACCTAATAATTTAAATTAATACTGAGAAAAAGCAGTTATCAACATTATTATTTATTACTAATAACTATGCATGTTTTCATTATTAATGTAAATCATTTTTATTGCTTACTTTTCAGATATATAGATAAAAAAATAAAGGATTTAAAATTTTAAAGATAACTCTAGATTCTAGAATCTCGATTATAGAGATATAAATAATTAAATATTAATTACACTTTATAACGAAAGCAGTATGTCAACCAGTTATTGTTGGAAGTATTTTGATGTTCATCCTAAGGATAAACAGTAAATGTATTTTTAAATTATGTAAAGCCACCATATCAAGAGGTGGCAAATCTGAAAAGAGTTATACAACGACAAATATGTTGAACCACATTAAGAAATTCAATCAGATGAAGCAAAAGCTGAAACGGATAAGCTGAAAAGGCAATATGATTGGTCACAGCCAAATACTTCAGAAGCAAGGTGCAGCAACTATGAGCCTCCAAAAAAAGTTCAACCAACTATACAATCAGTTTTAGTAAAGAGTAAAATTTGGAATATTAACGATCACAAGTCCCAAGAGATACATTATTTGATAGGAGACATGATAGCTGTTGATATTCAACCATATTCTTTAACATCTGACATTGGATTCCAAAGGCTTATTGCAAAACTCTGTCCTAATTACAGAATTCCATCAAGAAAATATTTCACAGACAAAATAATCCCGGATATATTTATGAAAGTAAAAGCAAAAATTCAGATATCGCTCGATGAAATTAGCAGTCTTTCTTTGACCACAGACATTTGGACAGCTTCAACAAATAATGCTCCATTTCTGAGTGTGACATGCCATTGGCTTTCAGATGAGTTTGAACAATGTAGAGCTGTGCTTAGAGTTGTTCCTTTCCCTGGTTCACATACAGCAGAAATTAATAAGTGAACAACTACACATTGTTCTGAATGAGTATAAGATCTCCAACAAAATTTTTCTTGTACTACGAGTTTCCGCCGCAAATATGGTTGGTGGTATGAGGAAGTGTGGTGTACAGTCACTATCATGTTTCATACGCACATTGCAACTTTCAGTAAATGATTCAATATTTTCGCAAAAGGCTGTGAGCAATATAATTGCAAATAGCAGAAAAATAGTATCACACTTTAATCATTCTTCATTAGCGATTAGCAAATTAACCTGAAATCCAGGAGCAGCTTAAATTGGACAAACATAAACTGATTCAAGATGTGTCTACTCGCTGGAATTCAACATATAATATGCTGAAAAGAAATTTAGAACAGCTAAAAGCTCTTATAATGTATGCTGTTGACAATGACATTCCAACTTTATCAAGTTACCAATGAACAATTGTTGAAAAAGTTGTCCAGTTATTAAGTCCATTTGAAGACATCAGCAAAGAATCAAGTAACAGAACATCAACTATATCAATGATAATCCCTACAATATTAGCTCTCAGATTATTTCTATTAAAAGCTACCAAACATACTGGTGAATTTAGTGGAATTATTTCAACTGTTGAAGAATTCAGTGCATCAACTGAAAAAAGATTTGCATCATACATAAATGAAAAATTTCTGTGCTTGGCTACTTTTCTCGATCCCAGATTTAAATTGAAATTTCAAAAGGATGACATTAAAGAAGACACTATTAAGAAATTGGTTATGGATATTGTAGAACATCAATCTGAGATAAATTCTATTGATAGTCAAACAGGAGACAGCTCTTCTAATGATGATCAAGATAATGAAACTTATGAAAGTGTACCTAAAACTGTTTCCCTTTCAAAACTGTTAGATGATTTTGAGTCAAATAAGCCTATGAAAATAAATTCAGACTTAGACGTTGCAAGTACAACAGATGTGCAACCCAAACTCAAGAGGAGTAAATCTGTTACTCATAGATGCGCAAAGGAACTGGATCAATATTTAACTCTACCAATACTTCAAAGAAGCGAAGACCCATTACTTTGGTGGAAAAAGACACAGGAGACTTTACCAATATTGAGCAATTTGGCTTCAAAATATCTAAGCGCACCACCATCATCTGTTGAGAGTGAAAGACTTTTTAGTACTATGAACCTACAAGGAAAAGGCTGTGTCCTGAAAATGGGGAAACTCTTATGTTTCTGCATTATAACTTAAGAGTATTGAACTTTAAATACTGATGAGCTTGAGAGCTGAGATAGAAGACAACATGAATTGAAGAGGCAACAGTATAAACAGAAAACAAGGAAAACTGCCAAAATTTAGTAGTATTTTTATGCAATTTGTATGTATGTATTTGTAGTATTTGTATTAATAATGAGTCAATTGTAATATGCTAATGTTTCATAATTTATGAATGATTTCTTAAGTAAAAAAAAAAAAAAAAAAAAAAAAAAAGGCAAAAGCCATAATAGCAGCCAGGCACAAAATGACAAACAATTTGGGAATTTATATTGGTATTGTTATTTGTTACTGTGTCGAAGCTATCTGATGATTAACTTGGCAGTTATAAAATAGTCTTGTAAAGGTTGGTTTGTTCTGGTAAAGGATTTAAGCAATCGGCCGATTAATCATGTGAATAGCCGATTACCGATTAATCGGTAATATGGCCAATTAGGCCGATTACCGATTATCTGCCGATTAATCGTGCATCCTTAATTTACTATTATTATTATTATTATTATTATTATTATTATTATTATTATTATTATTATTATTATTATTATTATTATTATTATTATTATTATTATTATTATTATTATTATTATTATTATTAAAATAAGTTCTGCTTTTCTTTATTTTAAACTTTAATATTTGATTTAATTTAGTTTTAATTGTGTTATATTAGGAAAGCTTCAGCTTGTAGCTCGTGAGAGAGAGAGAGAGAGAGAGAGAGAGAGAGAGAGAGAGAGAGAGAGAAGAGAGAGAGAGAGAGAAAGAGAGAAAAGGAGAAAGTAAGAAAGTGAGGAAGAGAGAGAGAGAAAAAAGAGGAAGAGAGTAGGGGGAGAGAAACAAAGAGAATGAGAGGCGAAGAGAGATAAAGAAAAATGGAGAGAAGAAAAGAGAGAATTAGAGAAAAGATATATATATATATATATATATATATATATATATATATATATATATATATATATATATATATATATATATATATATATATATATATATATATAGAGAGAGAGAGAGAGAGAGAGAGAGAGAGAGAGAGAGGAAAGGGAGAAAGAAAGAAAGTGAGGGAGAGAGAGAAAAAAGAGACTGAGTGGAGGGAGAGAGAAACAAAGAGAATGAGAGACGAAGAGAGATAAAGAAAAATGGAGAGAATAAAAGAAAGAATGAGAAAGAGAAAGAAAGAAAGAGAGAGAGGAGAGAGAAAGATTAAAAGTGAAAGTGAAAATGAGGAAAAGAGACATGAAAAAACTGAGAAGAAAAATTAAGTAAATTGAGAGATTGTAAATGAGGAAAACGAATGGCAAATGGAGAAAGAGAGTAATGGAGAGATAGAAAGAAATAATTAAGAAAAAAATTAAGAAAATGAAGAAAATAATTAGAGGACTTTCGAGAGACAAAATGAAAAGAGAAAAAAAGATAAGATAAATTCTTTTTAAGCATTTCTCTCTCTCTTCCTTATATTTTCCCTCTCTCCTTTCCTCCTCTCTCTCTCTCTCTCTCTCTCTCTCTCTCTCTCTCTCTCTCTCTCTCTCTCTCTCTCTCTCTCTCTCTTGCACCATACATTGAAATGCAATTTTCATCAATCAAATTCATAAATTTGAATTCTAATAATTTTTAGACTCATTTTTTTATTATTATATATATATATATATATATATATATATATATATATATATATATATATATATATATATATATATATATATATATATATATATATATATATATATATATCGGGTCATGTCAACCATTGATGGACAGATTTCCGACTTTTTCTCCAGCTCTGGTGGAGGTTGTAGACCTTTCGGCTTTTCCCACCAGAGGATATATATATATATATATATATATATATATATATATATATATATATATATATATATATATATATATATATATATATATATATATATATATATATATATATATATATATATATATATATATATATATATATATATATATATATATATATATATATATATATATATATATATATATATATATATATATATATATATATATATATATATATATATATATATATATATATATATATATATATATATATATATATATATATATATATATATATCAAGAAAACATCTCCCCGTCTGTCTGTCTCTTGTTATATCTATTATTATTTATTCCAAAATTGAAGTGAATGTAAAGTTTCTTCAACTTATAAATCATCCATTTTTTAATTGTAAGCGGATTAGACAACCTTTCATATATATGGTGCTAGAGAATTTCACAGTACATAAGTAGCTGGAAAATAGAAACATTATATTAAACAAGTCTGGAATTGACAACCTCTAACTTCCCAGAAAGTAGAGTAACTTCAAATGAGGAAATAAAAGTCCTTATACAATTGGAGTAACAGAAGGAAGAAATTATTCTGATTGAGTGAGCAGAAATCACAACATTTTTAAAGACGCCCCCCATTAGCAGTTAAGATGTGAGGTTTT
>SEYY01019345.1:0-15000 GCA_009176605.1 Armadillidium nasatum | reverse complement strand
AGTTACTTGACTCTAGAATGGTGATCGTAGAGCAACTCTGATCTTTCTTGTATTTCAAAATGGGTTAGAGAAAACTTGGTTGTTTTCATTGTCTCAAAAACTCAGTTCTTCAATCGCTCTTATCGGCATAACCTTCCACAAAACTATGACATCTTTATCGAAAACACAACTCAAGCTCTTGTGTGTCCTTAATATTCTCGGTTTTTCATCTTCTCGTGATCTTTCTTGGAAGGATCACATTTCTTCTCTTTCTAGACAGGCTTCTAAGAGGTTGATTGTCCTGAGTTGCCTTCAGAATTTACTTATGCGACTCTAGTTGCATTCTCTTTATAAGGGTGTTGTTTGTCCCTGTGTGGAGTTTACCTCACACATCTGGGATGGTTCCACTCATACAGCTCTTCTCGAAAAGGTGGAGTCCAGGGCTTTTCGCCTTATCAACTCTCCCACTCTCATTAATTCTCTCTAGTTTCTTTCTTCCAGTGGAATTGTTGCGTCTCTCTCTTCGTACTATCTCTTTTACAAAAGACATTGCTCTTCTGAACTTTCCCGTTGCATAACTCTTTCATTGAGAATTGCTCGTGCGACACACCTTTCTAAAGCAATATCATCCTCTCTCTGTTCAATTCTCTGACCACAGATTAAACGGTTCTGCTCAATCTTACATGTACTCTACTGGTAATTGTCTGTAACCCACTCCCTTTATCTGTTTGCCCAACTTCCTTTCACTTGCATACTTTCAAGCTCCGTGTATCTGGATATGTCAACGTTTAACGATCAGGTTCCTTTATTATCCCAACTCTGTTGGAAATTAGTAGACCATTGGTGTCTGCGGACCTGAAGATATATATATATATATATATATATATATATATATATATATATATATATATATATATATATATATATATATATATATATATATATATATATATATATATATATATATATATATATATATATATATATATATATATATATATATATATATATATATATATATATATATATATATAATAAAATATATAATAATATATAATATATATATATATATATATAATATAATATAAATAAAATATAGAGAATTAGTGAGATAGGATAGTTGATAAGACGAAAAGGGTGTTGTTCTGAGAGTGTGAGCTGTATGTGTGTGTGTATGTGTGACGAAATGTGTGTGACTATCTTGTCAAGGGAGCTGTGTCAGTGACGAGTGAATGGGATTCGAAAGTTTTTTCATGGATTCTGATTCTGATTCTGATTCGAGTAATTCAAAAAATAGTTGGTTTCGGGTTCGAAGGCTGCTGGATTCGTTCATCTCTGGTGTGTTTGTAACTGTGTTAATTAAAAGATATTCTGCCTTTAGGAATAAAAATTTCAACAACATAAATGCGAGTATGTATACAAGTTTGTGCAACAGTTTTACTGATAAGCGATAATCACATTCAATTCATAATCAAACCCTGTTTCTCTGCCCCAATTAAAAAAAAAAAAAAATCAGAGGTCAGCTGCTCCAAAGGCTACCTTCCTTTCGTTATTATATTTTGCTGTTCAAGGTGGGGAAGGAGCCTTTCGAAATCCTGAAGGTGGAGTCCCTCGCATAGGAGTTGGAAAGAAACAGTAGAAGAGAGGTCATTTGAATTTGGAAGGGAAGAAACTTTACTCCTTGAATTGGTGGAAAGGAACACAACAGTTTTAGATTTAACTCCACTGCTTACAACGACTCAAACAAACCATTTATAAACTCCAGGGATAATGTTGACGAAGTTCTTTTAAAATAGATTCCCGAAAGAGGGAAGTTTGAAAATCAAAGCTTTGTGCTAGACTCTATTGAAAGCTTTCGATATGTCCAGCGCCACAGCAGGACCAAGAGTCAGAGAGAAGGGAAAGGAGATCACCAGTAGAGCGTTTCTTACGAAAGCCATACTGGCGATCTGAGATAAGATTAGAAGAATTGAGATGTTTCCAAATCTTCCTGTTAAGGATAGATTCGAAAACTTTTGAGAGAATGGAGGTAAAAGAAATGGAACGGTAGTTGGAGGGTTGAGAGGGGTCCTCCTTCTTCGGCACAGGATGAATGAGTGCACGTTTCCAGCAGGAAGGGAAGGTTGAAGTAGAAAGACATAGACAAAATAGTTTACCAAGGTAGGGTGCAAGCTCGGAAGCACAAGTTTTGAGAACCACAAGAGGAATACCGTCAGGACCGTACGCCTTCTTAGTGTTAAGCTCAGCGAGAGTAGAAATGGCGTCTTTAGAAGAAATTACAATTTTAGGCACAAATGAGTTGGAGGGGTTGAAAGAGTAGGAACAGCTCCGGAATCGTCTAAGGTTGAATTAGAGGCAAAAGTTCAGTTCAGCTTTAGAGGAAGGCAAAACAGCAGTTGAACCGTCAGAAGATACTAGAGGAGGGAAAGAGGAAGAAGTAAAGTTAGAGTTGACAGTTTTTGCAAAATGCAAGAAAGTACGTGAAGAAGAGGAACCAGAAAGATTGTTGTGTTTTAAACGAAGAAATGAGTTTTTAGTGTTACGGAGAATAGATTTTGCACGATTCCGGGATGAAATATAAGTTGCGTGAGTTTCTGGAGTTTGAAAACGACAGTAGTCCCTAAAGGAAGCATCCCTGCGGCGGATAGCTCGAGAACGAGTTAAACCAAGGTTTGTTAGGTTTAGTAGAAGGAAAAGAATATGGAATGTACGCCTCCATGCCAGAGAGAATCACCTCAGTTATAAGCTCTGCACACTCCGAGGGACCCCCCTTCCCCACAAACGGAAACAGTAATCATTCCATGGAAAATCAGAAAAGTACAAAAGTAAACTGCAAGTCAGACCAGTTAGTGGCACCGAAATGCCAGAAACGTCTCCTCGAAGAAGGCGGGGCCGTTCTTGCGGAAAACTTGAAGAGACGGGACAAGATACGGAGATAAGAAGGTGATTGGATGAACCCAGAGGAGGAAAGAGTTTGACAGTGTAAGGAGAAGGATAAGAAGTAAGGAAATGATCAAGTATGTTGGGTTCATCACCAAAGCGGTCAGGGATACGGGTAGGGAGATGCACCAGCTGCTCAAAGTTGTTCTGGATAGAAAATTGGAAGGCGAGTTCACCAGCTGGATCGTGAGAACTTGATGAAAACCATTGGCGGTTTTTGAACATTGAAATCACCTAAAATGATGACTTCAGAGAAAGGAGGAAGAAAGAATGTGTTCTATTTTGGAGTTAAGATAGTCAAAGAATATTGGATAGTCTGCAGAGTTAGGAGATAAGTAGACAGAAAAGATAAATTTAATTTTAGAGTTGCAAGAAACTTTAAACCATACAGTACAAAATTCAGAAAACTCCAAATTAGAGAATGAGAACAAACAACATCATTGCGCACATATGCGCAACATCCGCCTTTTGCTGAAAATTGAGAATAGAGACAGTAGGAGGAAACAGAGTAGGGTTTGCTGTCAAAGCACTCAGACACCTGAGTTTCGGTTAAGAACAAGAGATGAGGTCTAGAAGAAGAGAGGTGGTGTTCGACAAAGTGGAAGTTAGAAAAGAGACCGCGAATGTTGCAGAAGTTAATGAAAAAGGAAGACCGTGCACCAGGGCAAGTCGACATATATATATATATATATATATATATATATATATATATATATATATATATATATATATATATATATATATATATATATATATATATATATATATATACCACTCTAAAGCGATCACCTTTTTCAAAACTTGAGTAAGAACTAAGAAATAAATTAACAAACCTTGTTATGCTGATTACTTAATTTCTTTTCAACCATCAGCTGATTTTCTGACTTTATGACATCACTATAGTCCTGCTCTTTATCTTTTACAAATTCAATTTCTAATTCTTCAGATTTTAAAAATATCTTTTGAAATAATTCTTCATCGTTTTCAGAGCTATCTTGTTCAAATAATCGTTTTTCACTGTCCAACTCCAAAGAGCTCTGAAATAAAACAAAGAATTAGAATTATTTTAGTGTAATACAACCAAGAAAATTAGTTGGCTAAAGACCCATGAAACTAAAGTAATGATTTGAGCAGTAATACGACAACTGTTAAGAAACGTATCCCCATCTCGACTACAGAAACTAGTAGTTGAACGATATATTTTAACAGTTAAATGCAAATAAAAATTTAATATCATAAACTAGTGTGCATTAGGTCCATATATGGTTTTAAAAAAAAAAAATTCAGTTCTATGAAAGATTATTTAAACTTTAAAAAAAATTATAACCATTACAAGTGACTTCAATTGCACATTTCTTTTATAAATGATTATTATCTTCAGAAGGAAAAATGCACAAAACCATGACTACATAATGTATTCCTAGTTTTATACACACAAGGTATTTAAAAAACCAATACAATAACAGTAGAGCCTTATCATTATTTTAATTATTTATTTAACCACCTAATGAGTGAAATTCATTATTATCTCTATTAATTAGTTTATACAAATACAATAATTATTCATTTACAAGGGTCTTCAAATCAGTGATATAAGAAATTTTTTTGTTGCTCTGCAACTTGCAAAGCTATATATATATATATATATATATATATATATATATATATATATATATATATATATATATATATATATATATATATATATATATATATATATATATATATATATATATATATATATATATATATATATATATATATATATATATATATATATATATATATATATATATATATATATATATATATATATATATATATATATATATATATATATATATATATATATATATATATATATATATAGACATTAAGAGAGATCAGACACAACTCTCAAATGATTCACTTTTGGGAAGCTAAAATGACTTATATGTAACATATTAAAATCTTGAAAATAATGTTCGTAGTATGAAAATAATTTAAAAAGACTCAAATTCTTTTACTCGTACCTCATTTTCATTTAATCCAGAGAGTGTCTCCGAAAGTTTGAGGAATATTTGACGTATTTTTAACCTCAAAATCAAAAGCTTCATCTTTCACTTCGATGTCATTTTTGATATCAATATTTGGGTATGAAGTTCTTTCCTGACAAAAAGATATAATAATAATAATAATAATAATAATAATAATAATAAAATGGAAAATTTGCTTTAATTTTTATAAATTATATATATTTACCTTTCTAAATATTTCATTATGGCTAAAGATACTCTTTTAAATTTTATTTTAGATAATAATTTGCAAGTAAAATAAAAAATAATTTTTTTTGAAGAATGTAATTTTATTATATAATAATTCAAATTATTGTTTTTTTTTTTTTTTTTAATTTCAAATAATATTAAGTTTAAGCTACCTAAGTATAATACAGTAATATTAATTTAATAAATATATTGAGGGCAACAAAAATTTTAAATTTTACCTTTAAAACATCAAACCCTGTTGATTTTGATAAAAAGAAAAATGTGTATGTAATCTTTTGAAGGCCCACATTAAACCTACTATTAATTATAAAATTACAGTAACATTACATAACTATAAATCCAAACAAACAAACTCGCATCCTGATTTTCAACGAAAGATGCCTACGACATCTGATAGTAATCAGATTGTGTACAAATTTAATTTCCCCCTCCCCCCAAGTCTGACTATATATATATATATATATATATATATATATATATATATATATATATATATATATATATATATATATATATATATATATATATATATATATATATATATATATATATATATATATATATATATATATATATATATATATATATATATATATATATATATATATATATATATATATATATATATATATATATATAAAGTATACAGAACACAGCAATATAAAAACCTTCATAATATATTTACCTGCTTCAAAATTCAAAGACTAAAGATTGCAGAAGCTTTGACTTTCTTTATTTAAAATCACAAATCTTATAACAAAATTTAATGTTTTGTTTCTTAAATTTAAAAAAAAAAAAATAAAAAAAATTTTTTTTTTTTAATATTTTTATATTATATTTTTAATTCAAAATATGTACTCTGAAGATGTCCAAGTTGAAGGATAAATTGCATCAGGAGAAATAATTAAAAAAAAAAAGAAAATTTATTTTACTTGTAAATTTAAAAGTATATAAAAATACTAATAATTATAATATATATATATACCTGAATTTCTTCTAAGTCTGAAACTTGGTCTAAATGATGACTTAATTGTGTTTCATCCACTATAACTTCATCCTTAATGTCAATTTTATTTTCGATATCCATATTATGAGTTAAATTTATTTTCTACTCTAAATTTATAAAATACAATTTTTCCTGCTTGGAGAAAAATAACAATACTTAGATAATACTAAATACATTCATAGTAAAAGTATTACTAAGTAATTCAGATTAATGTTATAAATTTAGGACAATCAGGAATCCATATTATTGCCGCAAAAGAAAATATAAATTTAAAATTATTTCGTAAATAGCATAGGCTTGTTTTGATAATCACAAATATTTTTATATGTCTTTATTTATTTCCTTGATAAAAGTTTTACAGGAAAAATAATATTTGTTCAAAAAATTACTTGATTAACAATGGGGTAACTTATATGTTTAAAATAGGCAACTTTCTAGGAAGAACTTCATTAGAAAATAGTCACTGAAGTTTGAATTTAAAACTAAAATGCAAAAAGGGTTTATCCCTATTTGTCTATGAATCTCCCTATCCATCTCACCTACATTACTATATATATTTATATTGTGATACATTCTTGATGAAATAAATATACAAAATATGCTGAATTAAAATTTCTACATAATTTATATTTATATAGTTTTTTATTAAAGATAGTCATTAATTATGTCTCATTTTGCATCAAATTTACTGGATCATACGGTTAACCTTCTATAATAAAAAGAATAGCATTTTCTTAAACACTACAGTAACAAAAATATATACAATTCCAGAACCCCTTCAGAAACTTCTTTCGGGTACTTAAAGTTTCTTCTTGATTTAAGGTACTATTAAAGCTCTATTTACCATATTTTATATAATCAATTTGGATTAGACAAAAAAAAAAAAAAAAAAAAAAAAAAATAAAATCTATAAGCTGAGTAAATATACATACTCAATTAGTTTCTTAAGAGACATATTTACTTGGGTTTACACTACTAATCTACCATTAGCTGACAATCCATATTTCTATATTATATTCTAGTTACAAAGGGAGCCTGAATCCCATTCAGCCTGATAGTTGGTATGAAAGCAATCCTCCATCTAGTGAAACACCACAGCACATTTTGCTGTTAATACAAAGATGCCAACGAGCAGCCCAATCTAAAATTTCTTGTGCTCCCTTCTAAAAAGCTCTTTTGGCACACAGTAAAGTACTTGATGATACACTAATTACTATACTGATACCATAAGCCATCACATTAGTAGAGGAATTAGTCAAGTCTTGAGGTAGATGGCAAACAATAATAAAAGTAAAATAAATTTTAATTTTAATTAAAAATTTAAAGGAAAATAACCTTGAATATATATATATATATATATATATATATATATATATATATATATATATATATATATATATATATATATATATATATATATATATATATATATATATAAACCTGCTACTTTGCTAAACCTGTGGTACTCCTCTTTGTGCTGATCTTACTGAAGATATTACATTACTCACATTGACTTTTAAGTAATAATTGGCCAAAATACTATCAAACCATCTTAAAAGAAGACTCCAGATACCCATTCAAGTTAATTAGTATAAGAATCCAATATGGAGGAATGAACTGAATGCTGTCTACAGGTAAAAACTAATATCAAGACCTAGTTTTTTATAAAACCTATTTAGATAATGTGTTCTACTGTGAGAAGGCAATCAGTGATATCCAATCTAGCTTGAAAATCATACCATAAATATGACAATAGAGAAAAAGATTCTAGTCACCAATAATACATCATGGCCTGTATCATTTTTTCAACAAGCTTACCATTGTAGGATAGGAATTTAATAGCTCTATATCTCTTAGGGGTAGTGGGGTCTCTATTAAGTTTCATAAATGGATGGATGACTGATAATTTCCATTGCAAGGCAACTAAACTCTGACCCCCCTCCAAGACAAGCTGCCATGTCTTGGTGGAGGCTCTTAGGATGGCATTTTTGTCAGTTACTAAGGCCCATCTACCAAGCAAGCTAAGGTTTAACAACATACTCTGAGAGCTGAATGGTCAAAGGTTAAGTCTGTCTTAAGTACACAAACTTAAGAAACCAGGCAAAATCCTGTTTAAATTTAGCCTTCCTGTGGCAAAGCGAGGTCCTATTGCAGGTGACCATATATTACCTCACTTTATTGATAGTACTAGTATACTGTTATAAAACCTTAGGGAGGTGACCTTTTAAGTTCACCAACCACAGAGGCCATCAAGCCTCTTCTGGGGAGAGCCATACTGGCTCTACCAGGGTAACAAAAGCTGGACTGTCTTACTCTGAAAGGAAACCCTTGGATGATGGATCAGAGTACCTACAGGAGCCATTCAAGCAGCTCCGTGATAAACAATTATCTGGGGCAGCCAAAAAGAGACAGATGGCTACTCAAGCAAGGGCACAATCCAACAGAGGCTTGCAAGATGGCTATCAAGTCTCTTGAGATATAGCCAAGGGGAGGATAAAACATTCCACTTGGCATCGAGCCAGACTAACAACATTATTGCAATCTGGAAATATCCAACTCCCAGGCCATTCTTCCAATCAAGTAAACAAGTTAGAACTCCCTTGTATTCCCTTTTGCTTTATGGGAGTTAAATATTATATATTCTTCCGTAATGAAATTTTTTTGTATTTGAGAGATTATAAAACAGTTTTCCTCTTTCTAGATAATAAAATATTTTTAGTTTTGTATTGATGGAATTGGTTAAAGGTATTTGCAAATAGTGTTAGGGTAAAAGTATATTGAGGGATATCTGTTCCCATTATTCATTCCATCCTAGGTTGCCAAATATCCCTTAATTAAAAGGGTAAGTGCATATTCATAAATCATAATTTCATTTTTGACATTAATGTTATATAGCCAACATATATATATTCTCATAATCAGGGAAAAGCTAGGCTAAACTTATAATTATGCAATATGTATCTACAATCCAAATTATACCCAAATATTTATATTTGTGTATAATTAATTTTCTCAGTAAGAAATCGTATATTGAAATATTACTAAGTAAGCATTGCTTATATGATCAAGTTTATGTATATATTCATATTCGTAAATATTAAATTTAATATCATACCCTGTTAACTACATGTATGTGGTGTATGCACTGACAGGTATATTCATATGCACCCAGTTTCTGTAGTCCTAATTTTTCCATATGAGTAAGTCATAGCCCCTAGAGGCATGAGGAACCTAGCACTTTACTGGGAAAATATTAATATCTATATAGTATCGAGGGGAAACCTGAGCCTATCAAGGAATAGGATGGAGAATGCTAGTACCCCATGCCAGCCCACCTACCCAAGATGCAGCAGTACCCTCTATAATTAGCTTTCCAAATAGTTTCATTCAACTAGCCTATTGCCCTAGTTGATTAATAAAGATACATGCCCTTCCCTACACTCAACTACCACTATAGTCTCAGTCAAACTTGAAGTACTTTGTCATAGTATCCATACTCCCACCTGTCCAACTGGATACTGGAAAAACCAAAACTGGATCCTTCAAAAGTGCTACACAATGGGTGTGTCCCATGGTCAAGATTCTTTAAGGGATTCAAAGATTGCTAAAGCAAAGTGTCCCATGAGTTCTGCTGCAGTAATTTTCTACTTGTGGCAGAGATAATTGAAGATAGAAATTTGTATCTTCAATTTTCACTACCAATCATTAATGGTCATATGATGTAAACAAATAGGGAGGAATTAGGCCCAAGGCCCATAATTTTTTTTTTTTTTTTTTGAATAAACAATTTTTGCAAATATTGCTATTCAGATAGATTTATTTACAAATAATTATTTTAACAGTTTTAGATCATTAATTCATTTTAAATGAGGCAAATTAATAATTTTCAATTATTCAAGAATTTTGTTGGTTCCAATATTTTAATCATGACTATTTTTTTTTGTTTTACAGAACGCCACCACTCACGGGCAGAGCTACCAATATTTTTTTTAAATCTTCCTTTGATTCGTATGTTATCTTATATTTCTACATATAGCCTTAGATATTACTTAAATAAAGTGATTGCTTAAATTAATTGGTAAAATCTTAGTGAAGAGGGCCCATTTTTTTTTCCTTCTCAGTGTAACTAAGAAAAGGAAATGATGTTTGTTTGTTTTTTTTGGTTAATCAACGAATACCAAATTATTTTGTAAGAAGAAAAATAAAAAACAATTAAAAAAAAAATAAATAAAAATTTAAACTATATAAGAATAATTATGACATCAAAATATCGTCTGTCGAAATTATAAAACTCTCCTTTGAATATTTTGACAAGGTTCCTATTTTGTAAAATATGTTGAAGCTAAAAATAGAAATAATATTTAAAATTTATAAAACAGATAGACAGATAGATAGATAGAGAGAGAGAATGAGGAATGTCAATAAAAATTTTATCACCACCACTCACGGGTTGGGGGGTATGGGAAGCTCCACCCACTGTAGAAAAACGTTTGTGTGTAATGCATTTGCAACTTGTATTATAATAATCTGCATTATTGCAGTACAGCAATGAAATCGTAAATGCATGGCACACGATCATTTGTCTAAGGGATCTCTGACCCCCATACCCCCCAACCTGTGAGTGGTGGTGATAAAATTTTCACTTATATTCCTCTCTCTCTCTCTCTCTCTCTCTATATATATATATATATATATATATATATATATATATATATATATATATATATATATATATATATATATATATATATATATATATATATATATATATATATATATATATATATATATATATATATAATATATAAAAAAAAAAAAAAAAAAATTTTTTTGATGGGGAAGTAAAAAAATATATAATGGCAACCCATTAACATGAAAGCACTGACAACCTTTATAGGACTAAGTCATTGTGAGCGTTGCTGCCGTATTAAAAGATCTTGTGACATCACATTGATGAAAAATAATTTCCATTAGTTTTAAATTTTTTTCTTATAAAATCATGACGTTCACCAATTAACCATAAAAAAAAAAAAAATCAGATCATTTCGTTTTCATAATTAGACTGAGTAAAAAAAAAATTCGGGCTCCCTACACTAAAGTATTACCAATTAATTAAATGAGTGATTAAATTAGATAATATAAATTTGTTTATATTGATCAACTGTTAATTGCTACATAGAAATATTCCACAAAAATTAAAAAATCTGCTTATTTTTGCTGCCACTGGCTTAAAATCGTGGCGGTCATGCTTGATTTCATGGAACACACCCTATCACTCCTCTTCTTTCCAGGAAGGATATGCTCTCAGCATCTCGAGATGTCTCTTCCATTAACTCCATCTGAAAACACTTGTTTCACCATCATAAATGAATGATGGGAAGCCTAGACTTTAAAGACTGGTTTGGTGAAGGGAAACCCATTGAAACTTAACTTCGTAATATTCAAAAATAATACTTGCTATTTCTACTGAAGGATAGAACTAATAGTTTTGTAGCAAACTTGTGCACAATATTATATGTCAGCTTCCATATCACAATTTACATAGGAACATAGGAAAATAGAGACAGAAGCCACAAGGGCCTATCGAGACTGTCCCAGTCCAAACAAATAAAAACAATAACAATCCTAATACATGCACAAAGACTAGGTCTATCCTATCCCTTGTTATCTGTTCATTCATGCAAAGATAAAAGTAAAACTAAACCTAATTATACATGCAATAATCAATGAACCATCACCCACTACAAAAAACACTGCCATTAGGCTTAGTCATAGATTGATCTGTTGAAAGATAAAAGTAAAACTAAACCTAATTATACATGCAATAATCAATGAACCATCACCCACTACAAAAAACACTGCCATTAGGCATGCGCGTGAAGTTAGCACATGGATTTTAGCACACGGATTTTAGCACATGGATTTTTGCGATATTTTTATCGCAGACAAAAAAAAGAAAAGGACAGACTGAAAATTTGAAAAAATAAATAATAATATTAATACAATAAATAAGTAATTAATAATAATAAATTAGTAAATAAATATAAAAAAATAAAAAAATATAAATAATAAATAATATGTATAAATAAATATAAAAAATAAATAAATATAAATAAAAAATAATATGAATAATTAAATAAATCAAATGCAATTTGATATATAAGTAAATAATAAATAAGTAAATAATAAATAAATATAAATAATAAATAAGATGAATAAATAAATTTAAATAATAAATTAAAATAAATAATAAATAATATGAATAAGTAAATAAATAAATATAAAAAAATAAATAAATAATAATAATAAATAATACAAATAAATAAATTTAAATAATAAATTAAAATAAATAATAAATAATATGAATAAGTAAATAAATAATATAAAAAATAAATAAATAATAATAATAAATAATACAAATAAATAAATATAAATAATAAATAAATATAAATAATAAATTAAAATAAATAATGAATAATATGAATAAGTAAATAAATAAATACAAATAAATAAATAAATATAAAATAATAATACAAATAAATAAATATAAATAATAAATAAATATAAATAAAAAATAATATGAATAAATAAATAAATAAAATGCATTTTGATATATATATATATATATATATATATATATATATATATATATATATATATATATATATATATATATAATATATTATATATATATATATATATATATATATATATATATATATATATATATATAATATATAAATAAATATAATAATAATATAATAAAAAAAAAATTAATATAAAATTTGAATAAATATATATATATATATATATATATATATATATATATATATATATATATATATATATATATATATATATATATATATATATATATATATATATATATATATATATATATATATATATATATATATATGCCCCGCCTCATTTTTTAAATGTCTGAGTCAAAGAAATCTCTTCAAAATATTTACCAAAAATTTAATGTTACATTCATCATGTTCAAAGGTCATTTCCTCAAAACGCAAGACGTAGGCAGCAAATCGGACACCAGGACGTGATTCCCCTGACTTTATTGATTCATAAGATTATAATGAGTATATGCGTAGCCTCATTTTTTAAGTGTCCTGTCCGAGTCAAAGAAATCTCTTCAAAATATTTACCAAAAATTTAATGTTGCATTCATCATGTTCAAAGGTCATTTCCTCAAAACGCAAGACGTAGGCAGCAAATCGGACAAAAGGACGTGATTCCCCTGACTTTAATGATTCATAAGGTTATAATGAGTATATGGGTAGCCTCATTTTTTAAGTGTCAGAGTCAATGAAATCTCTTCAAAATATTTACCAAAAATTTAATGTTGCATTCATCATGTTCAAAGGTCATTTCCTCAAAACACAAGACGTAGGCAGCAAATCGGACACCAGGACGTGATTTCCCTGACTTTATTGATTCATAAGATTATAATGAGTATATGCGTAGCCTCATTTTTTAAGTGTCCTGTCCGAGTCAAAGAAATCTCTTTAAAATACTTACCAAAAATTTACTGTTGCATTCATCATGTTCAGAGGTCATTTCCTCAAAACGCAAGACTTAGGCAGCAAATCGGACACCAGGACGTGATTCCCCTGACTTTAATGATTCATAAGATTATGATGAGTATATGGGTAGCCTCATTTTTTAAGTGTCAGGGTCAATGAAATCTCTTCAAAATATTTACCAAAAATTTAATGTTGCATTCATCATGTTCAGAGGTCATTTCCTCAAAACGCAAGACTTAGGCAGCAAATCGGACACCAGGACGTGATTCCCCTGACTTTAATGATTCATAAGATTATAATGAGTATATGCGTAGCCTCATTTTTTAAGTGTCAGAGTCAATGAAATCTCTTCAAAATATTTACCAAAAATTTAATGTTGCATTCATCATGTTCAGAGGTCATTTCCTCAAAACGCAAGACTTAGGCAGCAAATCGGACACCAGGACGTGATTCCCCTGACTTTAATGATTCATAAGATTATAATGAGTATATGGGTAGCCTCATTTTTTAAGTGTCAGAGTCAATGAAATCTCTTCAAAATATTTACCAAAAATTTAATGTTGCATTCATCATGTTCAAAGGTCATTTTCTCAAAACGCAAGACGTAGGCAGCAAATCGGACACCAGGACGTGATTCCCCTGACTTTAATGATTCATAAGATTATGATGAGTATATGGGTAGCCTCATTTTTTAAGTGTCAGGGTCAATGAAATCTCTTCAAAATATTTACCAAAAATTTAATGTTGCATTCATCATGTTCAGAGGTCATTTCCTCAAAACGCAAGACTTAGCCAGCAAATCGGACACAAGGACCTGATTCTCCTGACTTTAATGATTCATAAGATTATAATGAGTATATGGGTAGCCTCATTTTTTAAGTGTCAGAGTCAATGAAATCTCTTCAAAATATTTACAAAAATTTAATGTTGCATTCATCATGTTCAGAGGTCATTTCCTCAAAACGCAAGACTTAGGAAGCAAATCGGACACCAGGACGTGATTCCCCTGACTTTAATGATTCATAAGATTATAATGAGTATATGGGTAGCCTCATTTTTTAAGTGTCAGAGTCAATGAAATCTCTTCAAAATATTTCAAAAAATTTAATGTTGCATTCATCATGTTCAAGGTCATTTCCTCAAAACGCAAGACGTAGGCAGAAATCGGACACCAGGACGTGATTCCCCTGACTTTAATGATTCATAAGATTATGATGAGTATATGGGTAGCCTCATTTTTTAAGTGTCAGAGTCAATGAAATCTCTTCAA
>SEYY01019344.1:165000-167686 GCA_009176605.1 Armadillidium nasatum | reverse complement strand
AATAATAATAATAATAATAATAATAATAATAATAATAATAAAATGCACTAAAATTATAGTCACGTTCAGTGTGCAATGAGCGGAATAGATGAGCGATCACTATTGAATTCTGGTTTGAGTTCAAAGATGAAGAGGCTGTCCAAAATTCTTCTGTCTAAGTTGTTCCTTGCTGAAGTAAGGATGTTTAAGTTCTCCTGCAGGATACTGTGGTCATAGTTTGAAGTGTGATTCCGAATAGGTGTATGCTCCAGGTACCAAAATGGTTAATCGGTCCGGTATGAAACCCCCATGGGTTTGGAAATCCAGATTCTGAGATGTAGATTGGTTTGGCCCACGTAGTATAGGTATATATATAGCTATATATAGTATATATATATATATATATATATATATATATATATATATATAATGTATATTATATATATATATATATATATATATATATATATATATATACTATATATATATATTATATATATATATATATATATATATATATATATATGTATATAATATATATATATATATATATATATATATATATATATATATAATATATATATATATATATATATATATATATATATATATATATATATATATATATATATATATATATATATATATATATATATATATATATATTATATATATATATATATTATATATATATATATATATATATATATATATATATATATATATATATATATATATATATATATATATATATATATATATATATATATATATATATATATATATATATATATATATATATATATATATATATATATATATATATATATATATATATATATATATATATATATATATATATATATATATATATATATATATATATATATATATATATATATATATATATATACATATATATATATATATAATATATAAATGAGGACCTCAAATGAATCTGAACAGGTTTGAAATTTTATATTTATTAATGTGTCCAAATTGGTATTATTGATGGGTACCGAAGGATATGATTTACAAAGTAAGGGTTTGACTGCCTTAATGAACTTTGTTGTATTTGGACTAAGAAATGGAATCTTGAGGTAAATCTTCTGTTTTTGGATCTGGAACTGGAAGTTTAGGTCAGAAGTAATTTTCAAGGAAAATAATTTGACTAATGTTGGAAAAAGGTACTTGTGGAAGCAAATTGAAGTTAGAAAATCTTTTGAGATATTGAATTTCTAGATGAAAATTGATCCAGATAGTGCAGAGTTTCAAATTCTCTGAAAATTCTACATTAGAGGGGGGAGAGTTTATATTTAGTGGGGAGAAAACTGAAGTAGTTTAGTCCCAACAAGGTGGTTATAGGCATCCTGACAACGAAGTAGAGAAGGAATTCATTAGCATAAGTAACCAAATATATCAAGAAACAATAGGGAATTATTCGGTATAACTTCTATTGTAAATGTGATATTAGGGTGATTATTATTAAGATATTTTAAAAATAATGAACCTTTATGTGGATTTCGAAAAATCCGAAAACATATCTTTTGTAAATTGAGTGTTTAAATTCAGGAGGACAATTGTTCAACCAAATAGTGATAAATTATCAATATCCCCTTTATCTAAATGATCCTAATAAAGAAATGAATAATGAATAAAGAACCTCTTTAAAACAAATTGAAACGTAAAGCGATATTCAAATTTAATAATATTCAAAGCTCGTAAAAAGATTAATTAGATGAACGTAGGTGAGGTTCAAGGACCGCCTCTAAAAGCCTTGAGAAAACCTTCCTATTAAATAATATTTAAAAATAAACTCCATTCATACCCAAGGCTATTATTATTCGACAATAAACAAGGACTTTTCTTAATCTTAAGAGATCCCAAGAGCCTTTGCCAAGCTGATAAAAATGGTCGCGTCGCTATTTTATTGCTAGATGCTATTAACCACTGTTGGGATTTAATCTTTTCATTCTCTAATTCTCTCATTTTATCATCAACCTTTTTTCTCTCTTTTTATTTCCGGTTTCTCTCTCTCTCTCTCTCTCTCTCTCTCTCTCTCTCTCTCTCTCTCTCTCTCTCTCTCTCTCTCTCTCTCTCTCTCTCTCTATATATATATTATATATATATATATATATATATATATATATATATATATATATATATATATATATATATATATATATATATATATATATATCTCTATTTCTCTTATCATCAACATCTTTTATTTCTTATTAATTATTGCTTCTATTTCTCGCTTATTATGACTATTCTTCATTAGATCTCTTTAATTCTTCTTTTTCTCTGTCATGGTATCATCTTTTTTCTCCTTTCTTAATTCTTCTCATTCTCTCTCTATTAATAACATCATCATATTTTTTCTCTCTTATTAACGCTTTCAACCTTTCGTTCTTATAATAATAGTTTTCATGCATTTATTTTCATTCCCTGTAAGAAAAGTGCTTAATTTTTGGTTTCTTTTCGAATAGAAATAGAAAACATGTTCATTTTTCTTCCGTTTTCTTTTTCTAACTATTATTGAAAAAAGAAAAAAAACCAATATAAGCATTCAGTCACACACGCACACATGGTTATGTATATATATATATATATATATATATATATATATATATATATATATATATATATATATATATATATATATATATATATATATATATATATATATTATATATATATATAT
>SEYY01019344.1:137500-140000 GCA_009176605.1 Armadillidium nasatum | reverse complement strand
ACAGAACCCTGAGGAACACCACAGTTGACAGAAAAGGAGGAAGAGGTCGCTCCATCTACAACTGCCGAAATGGAACGATCTGAGAGAAAACTAGACAAGAGTAAGCAAAGAGAAGGAGGAAACCCAAAGGAAGGGAGCTTAGAGAGCAGCGACGCATGCCATACCCGGTCAAAAGCCTTGGATATGTCAAGCGCCACCACACAAGACTCCCCGAAGTCCCTAAGGGCAGAAGACCATAGATCAGTGAGATAGGAAAGTATGTCACCAGTTGACCTCGAGCGACGAAAGCCATACTGGTGATCAGAGAGAAGAGAATGAGACTCCAAATGATCCAGGAAATGAGAGTTGAGGAGAGTTTCAAAAATTTTAGATAGAACACAAGTGAGAGCTATAGGTCGATAGTTAGAAGGGTCAGAAGCGGCTACCTTTTTTCGGGATCGGCTGAACCAACGCACGCTTCCAGCATAGAGGAAAAGTATTAGTATTAAGGCATAGAGAGTAGAGCTGAACGAGGACAGGGCCAACTCGGAAGCACACTCCCTCAGAACACGAGGGGGAATGCCATCCGGGCCACTGGCCTTCCTGACGTTCATAGATTTCAGGATCCCATGCACCCGATCATGAGTAATTATAGGTAGAGGCATGGGACACCTGAGAGGAGAAGGAGTAGGAGGAGGGATGCCAGAAGTCGAGCAGGGTGGAATTAGATGAAAAAAGGAGGCCGAAGAGATTAGCCTTTTCAGAAGGAGTATTAGCTAACAGAACCATCAGAGCGAATAAGAGGAGGAAAGGCAGATTTACAGAAGTTGTTAGAGATATTTTTGACAAGAGGCCAGAAATTTTTATCAGTAGGAGAGCCATGGAGGTCAGCGCACTTCCTTTTAATGAAAGTACGCTTAATCCGTCTTAAGAACATCCCTGCATCGATTCCGGGCTGAACTGAAAATTAGCAAGAGTGATAGGAGAAGGAGAGTTTTTCCATTCACGATAAGCATTGTCTCTCTCCCGAAGGGCAAGAGAACAATTGCCATCGAACCATGGATTTTGAGGAGAAAAAGATTTAGTTGAAGATGGAATGAATCTGCCCATCCCTTCAAGGATTACTGCCCCTACCTTTTCAGCAGAGACAGAAGCGTCCCCCGAGACAAAGCAAGATTCACTCCAATGATAGTTAGCAAAGAAGCGCGCATTGCCCCCATTATATATATATATATATATATATATATATATATATATATATATATATATATATATATATATATATATGACCAGTTTTTACTTTAAGATTGAAGAATAAAAGAGAGAAAAATGTTTATATGTGCTTTATGGACTTAGAGAAGTTTATGATAGGGTTGATAGGAGTAAACTGTGGGAGACTTTGAAGGAGTATGAAATTGAGGAGAAAATAATTGAGGGCATTAAATCACTTTATAGGAATAGTAGCTGGTGTGAAGGAATAAATAAAATGGAAACTGCATTTTTATTGATAAAGTGGTAAGGTTGATGGAAAGAGAAGGTAAAGGGGTGAGAATGAGGGATCAACAAGATATATGGAATGCAAATGTATTATGAGGATAGCGTTGTACTTTTGTCTGAGTCACAAAGGGATTTGAAGGTTTTGGTGGATGAGTTTGTAAAAGGTTGTGATGAGTTAGGCTGAAGAGTGAAAGCTGGAAAAAGTAAAGTGTTATGGATGAAAAATGAAGAGAGTGGTGAGAGGATTGTGGGTGGGGAAGGTGAACTGCAAATTAAGGTGGGGAGGGAGAGATTGGAATGTGTTACTTCATTTAAATATCTGGGTGCACATTTTGAGGGGGAAGATGGTTGTGAGGGAGATGAAGTAGTATAGAATAAGAGAAGGGGAGAAGGTGTTGGGAGGCTTGAGGGATATTTGGAAGAGAGGAAGGTTGACAAGAGAAGTGAAGATGAAAATGTTTGAGAGATGCTGTGTATCGGCTGTTATGTATGGGAGCGAGGTGTGGATTTGAATGCGAGAAAAAGGAAAAAGTTGAGGTATTCGAAATGAAGGGTTTGAGAGCAATATGTGGTGTAAGTAGAAGGGATAGAGTCAGGAATATGAGAATAAAGGAACAATGTGCCTGGGAAGGGGTATGGTTGAGAGAGCTGAACAGAACATGCTGAGGTGGTTTGGGCATGTTTGGTTTGTAAGATAAATGATGAAAGGTTGGCTAAAAAGGTGTTTATATCGGAAGTGGAAGGTGTAAGAGGTAGTGGGAGACCTAGGGGAGGTTGGGTAAGTGGGGTCAAGGAGTTATTGAGGGATAGGAGGCTGGGATGGGAGGAAGGTATGCTGTTTGACGGAAGACAGAAATTAATGGAAAAGAGTGGTAAGGGGATGAATGCTGGTAACAATTGTGGCTTGTGGTAGTCAACACTCCACGTTTGTGGGAAAGGTTGTGAGTATAATATATAAATATATATATATATATATATATATATATATATATATATATATATATATATATATATATATATATAT
>SEYY01019344.1:117500-120000 GCA_009176605.1 Armadillidium nasatum | reverse complement strand
TTCCAGAGAGTAATTAAAAAAACTTCATATATAAACGAAGTTGTAACCCTCAACACCTTTATAAGGCATGCAACGTGCGCCTTTAATATATATATATATATATATATATATATATATATATATATATATATATATATATATATATATATATATATATATATATTATATATATATATATATATATATATATATATATATATATATATATATATATATATATATATATATATATATATATATATATATATATATATATATATATATATATATATATATATATATATATATATATATATATATATGAACTGTAATAAAATTAACTGCATTACAAAATAATAGTACAAATTATCACACGAAATAATATTTAAAATCTGAGTGCTCAGTCTTAGATATACTTTACATGCAAAAATCTGAAACACGCTCCCTTTATCAATTTTCTCAACTTCCTTTATTTTATCTTCCATACCTTCAAACATAGTGTAAATATACTCTTTTGGAAACTTTCCCAACTCGTATATATATATATATATATATATATATATATATATATATATATATATATATATATATATATATATATATATATATATATATATATATATATATATATATATATATATATATATATATATATATATATATATATATATATATATATATATATATATATATATATATATATATATATATATATATATATATATATATATATATATATATATATATATATATATATATATATATATATATATATATATATATGTATGTGTGTGTGTGTGTGTGTGTGTGTGTGTGTGTGTGTTAGAGAGAGAGAGAGAGAGAGAGAGAGAGAGAGTGAGAATTTAAAATAGCGCAAATATTTGTGGCAATAGTGAAGATATTTATTATATACAAAATGTGTGAATTGAAAAAGGGTTAAATGAAAATATTCTTCTGCCAATGCGAAAAACAAACAAATAAAGAACTCAATTTTCTCTTTACATTTTCTTCTACGTTCAATATATATATATATATATATATATATATATATATATATATATATATATATATAATATATATATATATATATATATATATATATATATATATATATATATATATATATATATATATATATATATATATATATATATATATATATATATATATATATATATATATATATATATATATATATATATATATATATATATATATATATATATATATATATATATATATATATATATATATATATATATATATATATATATATATATATATATATATATATATATATATATATATATATATATATATATATATATATATATATATATATATATATATATATATATATATATATATATATATATATATATATATATATATATATATATATATATGGGTGTGCATGTAGACGTGTGAGTTTGTTGCATAAATCATGAAATAAATTAGTAAGTATCTTGATAATCTTTTTAACGCCTTACGAAAATAGTTATAATACTTCAGTTTAATTGAATAATTATAAAACTTAAGTAAAATTAGAGATCATTATTGCTATTGAATTATGTCATATATATATATATATATATATATATATATATATATATATATATATATATATATATATATATATATATATATATATATATATATATATATATATATATATATATATATATATATATATATATATATATATATATATATAATATATATATATATATATATATATATATATATATATATATATATATATATATATATATATATATATATATATATATATATATATATATATATATATATATATATATATATATATATATATATATATATATATATATATAAACATAAAGCAGAAAGCTCCTCTAATTTAGAGTTTAGAAAATCGAAGAGATTAAGATTGGCAAAAAAAGTAAATTTAATTTATGAGACAAACGAATATCATTCAAATAATATAATGTTAGACTGTCAAAAAGACGGAAGTCATTGGGTAGAAAAGGAGATAAACATCAAATAGGGAAAGAAGAATAGGAAAGTTCGTTGAGAACATTTGTTCGACTTACGCCTTTGAATGAATACTGAGGGGATTTTTTAAAATGTTTTATGCGTCTTATGTGTTTATCTTATCGGTCATTACCGATATATTGCTAACACATAATATAACACATAATATTGAAGCGTTTCATTTATTTTAAGCACATTTCATAAACACACATACACACACACTCGCACACACACACACACACACACACACACACACACACTCACACACACACACACATAACAAGAATTAAAATGGAAATTAAACGACTTGGAATAGAAATAAGAGTATAATTAAATAAAAACCGATTTGTTTTTTTTTTTCCTCGAAAATTAAATAAAACCAATTTGTTTTTTTCTTAAAAATTTTATCCTTATATAAGTAAATGGAGAGGAATATAAAACCAATAGAAATTGACCAAAATTCAATTGTTCGAACTTTAATTAAATTAGGTAACTTCAATTTTATTTA
>SEYY01019344.1:107500-110000 GCA_009176605.1 Armadillidium nasatum | reverse complement strand
GATAGATAGATAGATAGATAGATAGATAGATAGATAGATAGATAGATAGATAGATAATATTTATCAAACACATATCGATAGATAGACAACCTTCTGATATGTAGATAGATGCATTTATATTAATGTATCTATTTATTCATCCATATTTATACATATGCAATGATGAGATAAAAAACAAATTATACTTTTATCTTTTTTAGCATAAAATCCATGAATATAAATGTTGTGGAGCCACTTGGTGAGCTCTTAACTTTATTAAAGCAAATTTCTCTTTAAAAGTTTAGCAATTGGTGTAAACCCTAATACGTAATACATATGTATATTCATGTGTATATTCTCAAAGATAGATAGATAAATAGATAGATGGATAGATAGATTGATTGATAGATAGATAGATAGATAGATAGATAGATAGATAGATAGATAGATAGATATAATAGATAGATAGATAGATAGATAGATAGATAGATAGATAGATAGATAGATAGATAGATAGATAGATAGATAGATAGATAGAACATTAATTGAATATTTCTGTGTTAATATTTTGCCACTTTAATTCTAAATAAAGTTCCATTTTTCCTTTTTCTTTTTAATTCTTGAAGTGAGAAAAGAGTTTATGGAGGAGTTGCACCACATCCTCTCTTAAAGTATTAAAAGCTTTTTAATCAATTTTATATTTCTTTTTAAAGGTTTGGCCCAACATTCGTCGAGTTTATAGTCTGATTAGAACTCCATAAAAGTTTTAAGTATGCAAAGTAGGAACTGAGGAATTTATGGGAAGTTTTCGTAAAAAAGATTTAATTGGTCGATCATGTTTCTATTTTTGAGACATTTAAATTACTTTAGATCTTGTTAAAAGGTTGTCTAAAATGCTAATAAATATTCGAGTATTTTAGTACTTTACGCACACACATATATGTTTTCTTAAAGTTATAACCACCTCTCAAGGGAAGAATTCTTTTTCAATAATGAAGCTCAAGAATAAAATTAGAAGTGTCATGAATAAAAATAATACAATCACCACCTAACGCAAATTTCGAGCACTGAAAAAGATTTCAAAGTGATAGACATTAAATTCAACAGGAAGCACTTAAGATAGAAGAGAATTTCACAAAACAGAAGGTGTCTAGAAAGAAGGAAACACCAAATGGACAATCCTGTAGTTTCCAATGTCTACACAAAAATTATGCTCCGAAATTTCACCTCTTGAGCAACAAAAGGAGTCAAGAGGGGTCAGTTCCCTTTAACATTTGACACTGTAGTGCCTGTAGATATTAGACAAAGCAAAGATTGAAGATAAAGAGAGTTGGAAAGTACGAAAAAGTTTATAAGCTTTTAGAGTTTTTTCACTCGATTCTTTCTAAAAAGGAAATGAAATCTGGTCCATCCCAAACATAAGATGAAACATTTGCATAGTTGGAATTAAAGAGAAAAAAGGAAAAATAATTTCGCAATCTACAGTGAATCCCTTGCTTTTTTTTTTTTTTTTTTTTTTTTTTTTTTTTTTTTTTTGAGGCCATCCTTGCAATGTGAGTTTTCCAAAACTTTACTTTATTAGTTAAGATAAAGATGTTTATATTGCCGAAACAGGCATGGAGAAATCTGTACAAGTTGAGTTTTAAAACAGTTAAATTTCGCAGAGTTGACACAACCCCTCTGGAAAATTCCATCCACATCAGAAGGAATGGAAACGGAAAGACGACAGACAATTCTATTCGCAAAACAAGGAAAAGATTTGAAGCAATTAAAAGAATGAAGGGTCGAGAGACATTGCATATATATATATATATATATATATATATATATATATATATATATATATATATATATATATATATATATATATATATATATATATATATATATATATATATATATATATATATATATATATATATATATATATATATATATATATATATATATATATATATATATATATATATATATATATATATATATATATATATATATATATATATATATATATATAAAATAATCACTTCCCCCAGGTAGGACTAAGTCCTGTCAGTTTGGATCTTTCGAGGAAGATCCTGGGTTTCAAGGGCCCACGGCGGATACCGCTGGCTGGGCCAGGCCTATCGCGGATGCCGGAGATTATTCCCATCATGGCAAGAGCACTCCACTGATGTACTCGTTTTAACGACAGAGTCATTCGGAGCTATGAGCAAGGAGAAATATATATATATATATATATATATATATATATATTATATATATATATATATATATATATATATATATTATATATATATATATATATATATATATATATATATATATATATATATAATGAACGAGTACTTCAGAATTTATTTAATAATTTATGAAATGAATTAAAATTTTTACAACTGCTTTAAAGCTTTTATTTTTTAAGTTAAAAAATAAATTAAAATAAAATTTAAAAAAAAAAAAAAAAAAAAAAAAAAAAAAAAAAAAAAAGAATTAAAAAAAAAAAAAAAAAAAAAAAAAAAAA
>SEYY01019344.1:87500-90000 GCA_009176605.1 Armadillidium nasatum | reverse complement strand
AACAAACAACAACAATTAAATAATAATATAATAATAATAATAATATAATAATAATATAATAATAATAATAATAATAATAATAATAATAATAATAATAATAATAAAAAAAAAATAATAATAACAAGATAACAACAACACAAGAACAATATAAACCAATAGAGACTAACAACAAAACGACATAGAAATAAAAAAAAAAAACAACAATAGTAATAACAACAACAAGAACTTAATAATAATAAAAATAAAATAATAATAATAATAATAATAATAATAATAATAATAATAATAATAAATAAAGTAATAATAATAATAATAATAATAATAATAATAATAATAATAATAATAATAATAATAATAATAATAATAATAATAATAATAAATCATCTGAAGAATCTAATGAATTAAAAAATAAAATAAAAAATAGTACTTGTGAAAGTCATTCTAAACTATTTGGATAATAAAACTTTAAAAATGTTTCCATTTATTTTGCTGATATTTTGCGACTTTTAAATTCCTCCTCAGAAATTGAGGTTCAATTTTAAAGGTTTTATTGAAGAATCATGCGAGACCAACTCTTAATATTTTTAGGGAATTGAAAATAGAATCTCTAAAGAGGAATTTTCTACATCAATGATTATTTATTATTATTATTATTATTATTATTATTATTATTATTATTATTATTATTATTATTATTATTATTATTATTATTATTATTATTATTATTATTATTATTATTATTATTAATTATTATTATTTATTTATTTATTAAATTTTTAAATTAAACTAAATTTTTTCCTAAATTAATATATTTTTTACTACATAATATGAGATGGCACAGTTTGGGGGCTGCATTCAAGAATTATCAAAGAATACTTTAAAGTTATTGATGTTATAATAATGAGAAGAAAATTGGTTTCTCTTCTACGAAAATTTCAAATTACTCGACAGATAAAAAGGAAAGACTTTATTCTCTTGATTTCATTTTTAGGAATCGTATTTTGTCGAAGATCGTCGATAAGCACAAAATCTAAAGTCAAAAGAATCCATTGATAATTACAATGAACTTTTATATCATGGAATATAATTAACAAAATTGGTTTGGTCAAGTGATTAAGATTATTTTTGTTTAACCAATGAAAAATTAGTTTCCAAAATCTGTCTTGAAGTAAAATAAAATATTCGAAATAAAATAAAATATTCGAAATAAAATAAAAATTTAGAAATAAAATAAAATATTAAAATAATAGAAATAAATTAATAATATTCGATAGAAAAATGTATAAGATTATTCTAAACTTGAAATTTGTTTAAATTAAGTCAAACACTTTTAATTTAATTTATATATCTAGTCTGTGGTTCAAATTATTTCATAGTATCAAAAAAAAAAAAAAAATTAAATAAAGAAAATAAAATTAATATCATTGATGATTACTTAATCTTCCAAATTTTGATTATTATTAACATTTTCTTTTTTTCATTTCTGAAGATATTTTAAGGAATTACTTATTCAGTTCTGAAGATTTCTTTAAGAACAATAAATGAAGATTAATCAGAGGTTTTCTGTTTTCTCTTTCATGTTCCATTTCCTTTCAACTCGATCTTCTTCGTTGCTTAAGCTCTCCATTCATCTCAGTGTCATATATATATATATATACATATATATATATATATCAATATAATATTATATATATATATATATATATATATATATATATATATATATATATATATATATATATATATATATATATATATATATATATATATATATATATATATATATATATAACAGAACTTTTAAACCAGTTAGGAAAAATTTTATTTTTCTTTCAATACTCAAAAAAATGACCTCGGAAACAAGGCTGCACATAGTGACAGCAAATTAATTTCGTTGAATAATAATAATAATAATAATAATAATAATAATAATAATAATAATAATAATAATAAATATAATTAAAAAAGTGCAATAAATATTTCTGATAATAAAAATTATACATAATATTAACAGGAATCATAATAATAAGAATAAGAATAATAGTAATAATATAAGCAATGATAATAATTGTAATAATAATAGTAATAACAATAATAATAATAAAAATAAAAACTAAGTAGTAATAGTAATTAATGAAGCTTTAATAAAACCATTATGATTATTACAAATATAAATAATAATAATATTAATAATAATAATAATAATAATAATAATAATTATGAAGAAGAAGAAATATGAAAATATTTTATGAAAACCTTTTCGAAATGAATGAGAAAAAGAGTTTGAGTTTTTATCCCGTGCTCAAAGGATGTTTGCCTTTGAGAAGATGTTTCAGAAAGAAGAAAACTTGATAAACATCTTCACATTAGTGTTCTTTCATTTCATATTAATATTATACTTTACTATTTTAAAATTTATTATTAATTTTTTTAAAATGAAAAAAAATCGTCTTGATTTTTTTTTTTTTTTTTTTTTTTTTTTTTTTTATTCCAGACATTA
>SEYY01019344.1:80000-82500 GCA_009176605.1 Armadillidium nasatum | reverse complement strand
TAATTAATATTATTATTATCATTATTGTTATTATTATTGCTGTTATTATTTTTATTACTAATATTATTAATAATATTATTATTATTATTATTATTATTATTATTATTATTATTATTATTATTATTATTATTATTATTATTATTATTATTATTATTATTATCATTGTTCTTATTTTAATCATTATCATTATTATTAAAGTTTTTTCAACAGTTGAAATTAAAATTTTATTCCTAATATGAAATATAAGTAATGTGAATTTCAGTAGTTAAAAGACAATTGCAGTACCTGAAGGAAAAATTTTTGCAACGAGTAACACGAGAAAAGTTCAGAGTTAAATTAAATGCTTTTTTATTTTAGTTGAGAGGAAGAAATATAAAGTGTATGCCTCCATGCTGTACAGATTCATCTTTGTTTATATATATATATATATATATATATATTATATATATATATATATATATATATATATATATATATATATATATATATATATATATATATATATATATATATATATAGTGACCTAACTATCTCTGTGGTGACCAATGTATGGTCCAGGAGGTCACTACACTTTGTTGTAGCGAAGGGGGATAGATCAGGAGGCTGGGTGTTTCCTAAGTACCCTTGTGGAATGCCGACTGGTAGGCGTGTGGTAGCCACCACTTCTCTTCAGGCCTCGTGGAACGTCTGTAGCCTCAGGTGGAAGGCTACTTCAAAGGAGGAACCACAGTCGAGGGCAAAGGAGCTGCCAAACTGGGTTTCCTTTTTGGTAGCAGAGGCGTTGGAACTTCTTCTTCTAAGGGCAGCTTCTTTTGGACTTCTGCTTGGGACTGCTTCTTTTAGGGCTTCTGCTTGGGACGTCTTCTTCTTGGGCAGCTAGGCTGTAGAGGCGGATTCTTCTTTGGCTCCTCGGAATAAAGTGAAAGGTTACCACTAATTCTATACCTTCTGAAATTATCTCAGTATTTGGGAAGGTGTAAGAAAAGTAGAGAGTTTTCCACTTTATTTATTATTCCCTAATTTTAACAAAAATTGTTTACAAAGTTATTATTATTAAAGTTTTACAATTCTATGTTGAAATATTATACAAAATATTATATATTTAAATTAGAAATTATTATTTAACAATATTTTTATTTATTACACATAAGAATACATTATAATAGAAATTTTTAAGAGAGACAATTTTTTATTGAAATTTTAAATACAATATAATATAAAATAAAAACATTTCACATTTTACAATAGTCTCTCTCAATGGCTTCACCTCAATTCAAATTTAGCGCCAAAATAGTTTTGGCCCCAAAAATGAATTAATAATTTATGTTAATATTTTACAATTTACACTATATTTTAAATGTTTTATTTTTTTAATTAATAGTTTATATTTTTATGTATTTATTATAATTATTTTTATTACAAAAAGAAACTTTATTTTTAATTATCACAAGGGTTTGACTGTTGGTTTCTTATTTTAAAACAAAATGAACTTAATTCACAGGTTAACGCTTTAAAATATTTTTGATTAAAGAAAACGTTATTTTATATTTTGGGTAACTATTTAAAATGACACTATATATATATATATATATATATATATATATATATATATATATATATATATATATATATATATATATATATATATATATATATATATATATATATATATATATATATATATATATATACTATATATATATATATATATATATATATATATATATATATATATATATATATATATATATATATATATATATATATATATATATATATATATATATATATATATATATATATATATATATATATATATATATATATATATATATATATATATATATATATATATATATATATATATATATATATATATATATATATATATATATATATATATATATATATATATATATATATATATATATATATATATATATATATATATATATATATATATATATATATATATATATATATATATATATATATATATATATATATATATATATATATATATATATATATATATATATATATATATATATATATATATATATATATATATATATATATATATATATATATATATATATATATAATATTATATATATATATATATAAAACATATAAAAAAAAAGAAGAGAAAAACTCTCTTCTTTCTCTCTTCTCTCTCTCTCTCTCTCTCTCTCTCTCTCTCTCTCTCTCTCTCTCTCTCTCTCTCTCTCTCTCTCTCTCTCTTCGGCAAGTGTTATGAAGGTTAATGGGTATTTTTCCGAGAGAGATTCCATAAAAATGTACATATAAATGCACACAATATGTATCCATGAACAGTCATGAGCGTAATTTTAAAAAAAAATACGTAAATTAATTTATTGATTTTGTAGAGAAGACATCTGTGCCTTTTCGTTTTCATTCTCAAACTGACTCAAATTAGTTGAAATTTTGATTTAAAATTTTTTTTTTTTCCCTTTTTCTTTTTTTAAAGATATTCTGT
>SEYY01019344.1:70000-75000 GCA_009176605.1 Armadillidium nasatum | reverse complement strand
AGCTGAACTCTTTGCTCAAACTTTTGCCTCTAATTCAACCTTAGACGATTCCGGAGCTGTTCCTCCTCCTTCAACCCCCTCCTAACTCAATTATGCCTGAAATTAGAATTTCTTCTAAAGATGTCATTTCTGCTCTCTCTGAGCTTAATACTAAGAAGGCGTACGGTCCTGATGGTATTCCTCCTGTGGTTCTCAAAACTTGTGCTTCCGAGCTTGCACCCTGCCTTGGTAAACTATTTCGTCTTTGTCTTTCTACTTCAACCTTCCCTTCTTGCTGGAAACGTGCGCTCATTCAACCTGTGCCGAAGAAGGGGACCCTCTCAACCCTCCAACTACCGTCCTATTTCTTAACCTCCGTTCTCTCTAAAGTTTTCGAATCTATCCTTAACAGGAAGATTTGGAAACATCTCAATTCTTCTAATCTTATCTCTGATCGCCAGTATGGCTTTCGTAAGAAACGCTCTACTGGTGATCTTCTTTCCCTTCTCTCTGACTCTTGGTCCTCCGCTATTCGGCATTTCGGTGAATCTTTTGCTGTCGCGCTGGACATATCGAAAGCCTTCGATAGAGTCTGGCACAAAGCTTTGATTTCCTAAACTTCCCTCTTTCGGAATCTATCCTTCTCTCTGTGATCTTCTCTCTAATTTCCTTTCCGGTCGTTCTATAGCAGCTGTTGTAGACGGCCACCGTTCATCCTTTAAATCTATTAATAGTGGTGTTCCTCAGGGATCTGTCCTATCCCCAACACTTTTTCTACTTTTCATTAATGACCTTCTCTCTATTACTTCATCTCCTATCCACTCCTATGCTGATGACTCCACCCTTCATTATTCCTTCCATTTTGAAAAACGTCCCACCCAACAGCAGTTGATAGACTCAAGAAGGGTAGCCTTGGAACAACTAACCTCTGATCTTTCTCGTATTTCAAATTGGGGCAGAGAAAACATGGTTGTTTTCAATGCCTCAAAAACTCAATTCCTCCATCTCTCCACTCGACACAATCTTCCACACAACTATGATATCTTCTTCGAAAACACACAACTCAATGCCTTCATCTGTCCTTAATATTCTTGGTGTTTCTTTTTCTCGTGATCTTTCTTGGAAAGATCACATTACTTCTCTTTCTAAACAAGCTTCTAAGAGGTTGGGTGTTCTGAGGCGCCTTCAGTAATTTCTTCACTCCACCCCAGTTGCTTGCTCTGTATAGGGGTGTTGTTCGCCCCTGTATGGAGTATGCGTCACACATCTGGGGTGGTTCCACTCATACAGCTCTCCTTAGAGAAAGGTGGAGTCTAGGGCTTTTCGTCTCATCAACTCTTCCTGCTCTCACTAACTCTCTCCAATCTCTTTCTGCCCGTCGAATTGTTGCGTCACTCTCTCTTTACTATCGCTATTACAACGGACACTGCTCTTCTGAATTCTCTCGTCGTTGCATACCTCCTCCATTGAGAAGAGCTCGTGCGACACGCCTTTCTACACATTCTCATCCTTTCTCTGTCCAACTCTCCGACCCCAGACTTAACCGCTATGCTCAGTCTTACATATACTCTACTGGTAAAGTCTGGAACACACTCCCTTCATCTGTTTTCCCAACTTCCTTTGACTTGCATACTTTCAAACGCCGTGTATCTGGACACGTCGGCCACCATCGACCATGATAATAGAACTTTCCCAACTCCGGTGGAATTTGGTAGGCCTCTGGCCTTTGCCCACCGGAGGAGACATATATATATATATATATATATATATATATATATATATATATATATATATATATATATATATATATATATATATATATATATATATATATATATATATATATATATATATATATATATATATATATATATATATATATATATATATATATATATATATATATATATATATATATATATATATATATATATATATAATATATATATATATATATATATATATATATATATATATATATATATATATATATATATATATATATTATATATATTATATATAAATAAATAATTATTTGTAATATATATAAAAAATAAATAAAAATATAAATATAATATATAATATTATATATATATATATATATATATATATATATATATATATATATATATATATATATATATATATATATATATATATATATATATATATATATATATATAATATATATATATATATATATATATATATATATATATATATATATATATATATATATATATATATATATATATATATATATATATATATATATATATATATATATATATATATATATATATATATATATATATATATATATATATATATATATATATATATATATATATATATATATATATATATATATATATATATATATATATATATATATATATATATATATATATATATATATATATATATATATATATATATATATATATATATATATATATATATATTATATATGGGAATTGAAAACATATAATAAAATAATTCTAAGTATAATATAAAAGCCTCCCATATATAATTAAATTCGATAATTATGGAATTTATATATTTTTATTCCATTAATCTTCTTACGTGTTTAAATGGAGGAATTTGAGGCTTTATATTCCATCGAATTTCTCATTGGATTTTCTTCACAATTTCAAGTCGCAAGGATTTATCAAAGGTTCATTTATTTAATATTATGTATAGTTGAATATTATTTCTTTTATTTTATTGTTATTTTTATTATCATTGTTATTATTACTATTATTATTATTAATATCGTTATTGTTATTATTATATTATTATTATTATTATTATTATTATTATTATTATTATTATTATTATTATTATTATTATTATTATTATTATTATTATTATTATTATTATTATTATTATTATTATTATTATTATTATCATTATTTTTTTTATTATTATTATTATAATAATTATCATTATTATTGTTATTATCATCATTATTATTAGTAGTAGTAGTATTTTTAACAATTTTAATATTATTATCATAATTATTATTTTAATAATTATTAATATTATTATTATTATTACTATTAATTTTAGCTTAAAATAGAATAGTGATAGATTTATTTATTCATTTATTTATGTTTGACTATGACAAAAAGTTAATATCCACTTTCCAATATTAAAATTTTAATTTCATTAAATCAATATTTGTTGGTTATCGATTTCTACCTGCAAAATTTGTTTGTCTGTTCGCGCTCGTGTGTGTGTGTGCGTGTGTGTATGTTGTGTGTGTGTGTATGTGTGTGTAAATTCAAACATAAGTTTTCAAAGGAAATTTTTAATATTTTCTTAATGTATTAAAACTAGAGAAACGAAAGATTTGAAGATTAGATTATACACTTTATAATTATTATTATTATTATTATTATTATTATTATTATTATTATTATTATTATTATTATTATTATTATTATTATTATTATTATTATTATTCAGAAGACTAAACGCTTTCCTTCTCCAAATGTATTTAGCCATGATTGTAACACTAGGGAAGTTGAAAGGGGAAAGATGAGAGAGAGAGAGAGTGAGAGAGAGAGAGAGAGAGAGAGAGAGAGAGAGAGAGAGAGAGAGAGAGAGAGAGAGAGAGAGAGAGAGAAGGGAAAAGAAATATTGTTTGTTCCTTATGTTCTCAAAATATTCTTGAAAGAAATATGCTAAATTATATTGTCTTTAAATATTAGCATTTCTTCTATTTACATTTCCAGCAAATTTGATTGGGAAACTCTTACACCAAACCTTTTTTTTTATTTTTATTATTATTTTTTTTTTTAAGTTCACATCTCAAGGGGCGTTGCCCTATTCAAGGAGAGGAGCTTTTCTAAGTAGTATATACCTTGAATCCTCAAGTAAGTAGGTCAATCACTATACCGTTTGTGCCGCAGTCCCAACGTCATGTACATATAATTTTGTTTGATTAAATTCAGCAAACTCACCTGTGTGCGTACGGCCATAGTATAAGTGTACCACCCATATGTGAAAAACTTTTAAAGAGAATCGAAAAATAAAAATTTATAATTTAGATATTTAAATAATAAAATTGTTATTTCAAATTTGTTAAAAAAAATAGACTTTAAATAATCTTGACTCATGTATTTCTCCTTATCACATTCAAGGGACAGTTTTCATGGGACATTTTTCATAGGACAGTATTCAAGGGACAGTATTCAAGGGACATTTTTCATCGGACAGTATTCAAGGGACAGTTTTCATGGGACAGTATTCATGGGACAGCATTCAAGGGTCAGTATTCAAGGGACAGTCATCCATACCAAAAAAAATTTGAAAACTTTGATTGAGAGACAGATAACTGTTGAGCACTCATACTGTGACATGGTTGACTTTGATTGTGACATGGTTGCCAAATGTATCACTAAGCTTTAAACACAATGGCACCTCCTCAATCCTGATTGACTCAGGTTTATAAAGACACTCATTCTCTCATGCGAATTCAAAGAAATTATATATATATATATATATATATATTATATATATATATATATATATATATATATATATATATATATATATATATATATATATATATATATATATATATATATATATATATATATATATATATATATATATATATATATACTTCTATGTTTGAATAAATGTTCGCTTCATATTCGTCTAAGGAAAGAGAAGAACGACAAAAAAGTCGCTCTCAAATTATGAATATTTCATACAGTAATTTTTGAATTTAAAAAAATTCAGTGCACACACATATGCGCATATATATATATATATATATATATATATATATATATATATATATTATATATATATATATATATATATATATATATATATATATATATAAAACTATATAAGTGTGAGGATTTTAAATATTAATTTAATTAAAGGTAATATAGAGATCTTTTAAAAATATTGCATTTTATACCTTTTCCCAGAAAGTAATTAGTAATGTGTGTTAAATTTGACCTTTATAATATATAGAAATATCAAACCATTTATTTAAATAA
>SEYY01019344.1:37500-40000 GCA_009176605.1 Armadillidium nasatum | reverse complement strand
CTGGCATTTAGCTTTGATTTCTACTTCTCTCTTTCTGAATCTATCTTTCTTTTCTATAACAGCTGTAGTGGACGGCAGCCCTTCATTCATTAAATCTATTAATAACACTATTCCTTAGGGTTCTGTTCTATCCCCAACACCTTCCCTACTTTACATTAATGATCTTATCTCTATTACTTTATCACATATCCACTCCTATGCTGATGACTCAACCCTCCATTATTCCTTTCACTTTGAAAGACGCCCCTCCCAACAGCAGTTATTTGCCGAGAGAATGGTAGTCTTGGAGCTATTAACCTCTGATCTTTCTCGTATTTCAAATTAGAGCAGAGGAAACATGGTTGTTTTCAATGCTTTAAAACAACTCAATTCCTCCATCTCCCTACTCGACACAACATTCCACAAAACGCAAACCTTCATCTGTTCTTAAAATTTCCGGGTGTTTCTCTTTCTCGTGATCTTTCTTGGAAGGACCACAATTATATCCCTTTGAAAACCATCTTTTAAGAGGTTGGGTGTTCTAAGGCGCCTTCAGAATTTGTTCACGCCGCTCCAATTGCTTTCTCTTTATAGGGGTATTGTTCGCTCCTGCATAGAGTAAGCTTCTTACATCCGGAGTAGTTCCACTCATACAGCTCTCCTTGAAAAGGTGGAGTCTAAAGCCTTTTAGTCTTATCACCTCTCCTGCTCCACATAATTTTCTCCAATATCTTTTTACCTGTCGAACTGCTGCGTCACTCTCTATATACAACGGACACTGTCCTTTTTTCTGTTCCAACTCTCTAACCCCAGACTTAATCGTTATGCTCAATCTTACATGTACTACACTGGTAAACTTTGAAATACAATCCCTTCATATGTTTTCCCTACTTCCCTTGATTTTGCACACATTCAAACGCCGTGTATCTGGACATGTCGGCCTTTTAAACGACCCAGGTTTCGATATTTCCCCAGCTCTGGTGGAAATTGGTTGACCCAAACCTTTGCCAACCAGTGTATATATATATATATATATATATATATATATATATATATATATATATATATATATATATATATATATATATATATATATATATATATATATATATATATATATATATATATATATATATATATATATATATATATATATATATATATATATATATATATATATATATATATATATATATATATATATATATATATATATATATATATATATATATATATATATATATATATATATATATATATATATATATATATATATATATATATAGAGAGAGAGAGAGAGAGAGAGAGAGAGAGAAAGATTTATTTTACGGAAAAAGTTTCAGCTTGACTGGGACCATTATCAGGTCTAAAACATTAAAAAATATTATTAAAATTGATGTAATTTCTATATTAATACACATTAAGAAATTACTTTCGACGACAAGAATATATATATATATATATATATATTATATATATATATATATATATATATATATATATATATATATATATATATATATATATATATATATATATATATATATATATATATATATATATATATATATATATATATATATATATATATATATTATATATATATATATATATATATATATATATATATATATATATATATATATATATAATATATATATATATATATATATATATATATATATATATATATATATATATATATATATATATATATATATATATATATATATATATATATATATATATATATATATATATATATATATATATATTCATACAATGCACCATATCCCGCATGGTGCAGTGTGGTGTCGATTGCAGAGATTTAACATTCCTGCAATCGTACGTGGGAAAAAAAACCTGGTTGAAAAGGGTTCCCAGCCTTTAGAACCATGCAAAGAACTATTCTTCATTTGACTCGACAGCAACGAAATAATCATCCTTTCTTGACCAGAAGTTACTTCTAACTTAATTCTTTTTTTCTTTTAATATTTAATTTTCCATTAATTGCCAAAAGTGCTTTGCACCGAAAGATATGTTGCTTCTCAAAAAGTAATTTTATTGAATTTCTTTTAATTTACTATTAAAAAAATACTGAAATATGATAACGAAATATTAAGTTTTTTCTTTTACCTTTGGTCGATATCATTCTTCAAGCGTAATTACGCAAAGCAAACTGCAACTTCAGGGAGAAGATCTTGAAGCTTCAGATCCAATAGCCTTCTCTTCTTTTCTCTTCTCTTCTCTTCTCTTCTTTTCTCATCTCGTCTCTGCTCTTCTGCCTTCCTTGTGATGTTCCTAACTTTTCTTCTTCCCATCTGCTTCCAAGCACATCCACTCTCGACGGCAGCAGAATCATATAATATATATATATATATATATATATATATATATATATATATATATATATATATATATATATATATATATATATATATATATATATATATATATATATATATATATATATATATATATATATATATATATATATATATATATATATATATATATATAT
>SEYY01019344.1:22500-32500 GCA_009176605.1 Armadillidium nasatum | reverse complement strand
TTATTATTATTATTATTATTATTATTATTATTATTATTATTATTATTATTATTATTATTACTATTATTGTTATTATTGCAAAAATTATTATTTTTAATGTATTTATTATTATTATCAATTTTATTATTATAACTATTAATTAAATAATAATAATAATTATTGTTATTATTATTTTTAGCAGTAGTATTAGTATTATTATTGTTATTATTATTACTACTATTATTATCATTCTTAGCATAATTATTATTATTTTTGAATATAATTATTATCATTTTAGTTATTAATAATAATAATAATTAATAATAATAATAATAATAATAATAATAATAATAATAATAAATAATAATAATAATAATAATAATAATAATAATAATAATAATAATAATAATAATAATAATAATAAGAAGAAGAAGAAGAAGAAGAAGAAGAAGAAGAAGAAGAAGAAGAAGAAGAAGAAGAAGAAGAAGAAGAAGAAGAAGAAGAAGAAGAAGAAGAAGAAGAAGAAGAAGAAGAAGAAGAAGAAGAAGAAGAAGAAGAAGAAGAAGAAGAAGAAGAAGAAGAAGATAATTGGAAGTTGTGGACTGTCTACTTCCACCCAAACATTTTGCCGTTATTCTTGTTATTCTTAATTAGAAATGAAACAATATTTTTAATATTTTATTTTCGTTTGATTGGTTGATTGATTGATTATTGAAAGCAAAATTGATTTTCATATTATTTTGTTTATAAATAAAAATATTTTCTTTTTTAATTTAATATTTTTCAATGAAAGTGGAAAAATTTGAATATTATTTTCAAAAAATATGTTTTAACCTTTGCAATTCAGTTTTTATTGTTATAAATAAACATGTTTCTGTTATTCATGTATGCCCCAATCACTATCCTTTTATCCACCTTTATACAAGCTCATATTCATCTTCGTCAGAAGGTTAATCATAAAAATCAATGATCCACAGACTCCAGCATATTCAATAGGAATGTTACGCAAGCACACACCCACACACACCATACTATATATATATATATATATATATATATATATATATATATATATATATATATATATATATATATATATATATATATATATATATATATATATATATATATATATATATATATATATATATATATATATATATATATATATATATATATATATATATATATATATATATATATATATATATATATATATATATATATATATATATATATATATATATTGAGAAAGAGAATAAATTATTGCAATTCAAATGCATTTCCAGAGAAATAAGCCTTATCTACAGGTGGTATTGACATTACTTGGTTTTCTTTCAAGTGTCAAAATATTTTCGTTCCTTTTTTGCAAACAGTTTCAAAAGATATTCTATACTGCAGTCGATTTTCAATGGAAATGAAATTAAGAGAAACTAGAATGAGGAAAAAAAAGAGAAAAAGGAATAAGAAGAAAGAAGAAATAGGGTAAATTTTGGGACGAGGAGTTGAAGTGAGGTAAGAAGGAAGATGAGAAGGAACTGGAAAGATGAGAGAATGTAAAGAAAGGGAAAGAAGGTGGTAAGAATATACGATAAAAAAAAGATATTCATAGAAGAACACGAGGCAAAAAAGACTTTAGAAAGATTTGAGAACAATCATAGAAGAAAAAGAAATCAGTATGTGGATATGAGAATGTGAGGAGGAGAATGAAAGAGAAAAAAGAGAGAGGTTAGAAATATAAGAAAATGTGATTAGAGAGAGGAAAGAAGAAAGAGGAGGATAAGAGTTTTGTAAGATGATAAGAGAATATGAAGAGGAGGAAAAAAACTTTAATAATTAATTTTAAACGTGTTTTAGAGACCAACATTTTAATATTTCTTGCATAAGTCCTCTGCAGGTGAGGCCTCTTTAACGACTTCTCAAACATTTTTAAATAATGAGCAAACTCCTACACTTCTATATATATACAGGGTGTTTCAAAATTGCTTGACCAATCTTAGACCCTTCGCCATATATATCTCAACTTTCAAAAAAATATCCGTGAACAGTGGTCCCGAATCACACAGTCCAAAAGTTGCAGTGACTCGGAATTCTTTCCAACTTCAGAATAGGATTGCCACACCGTTCAAGTGTATAATGGCAGTTAACCTATCGCAGGTAGCTGTGGAGGGAATGTATGTATTGCAATTTATACGCAACAATATGGGTGGCAGCGCAAGCACATATCATACGGAGGGCGTACCACAGCTGTGTAATATATCGTATGTAATATATGATACATGGAGAAAAGAAAAAACATCTGCCAATGAGGCAAATTTATTGCCAAAGAGGAGATATCATCCAAAGAATTCAATGTTATTCTTACATATGTTTTAGAGGAAATTCTCGAAATATTGACCTCGTACAGCAATAAACGTCCTACATCGTAGTATCATGGACTGATGAGCGTGCTTCAGGATTCATGGAGTGCTCCGTGTAAAGGTTGTTAATGATATACACACACGGTGTCGTAAATTATCCCAAAAGAAATTGTCTAACGTACTGCAATTGGGAGTGCATGCAAGAAACACAATCGGTCCACCTCTACCAATTCATCAGCCTGGGAAAGTGTGGTCAAGGCACTGTCTGGCAACCAAACTAAAGTATAGCACAGCACCATCGTGCATAAATCAAAGATTATATACCAAATGGCTACTGGAAAGTCATTCACGAGGCTCTTTCTCCCCCTCCCAAAAAAAAACTGATAATGTGATTGACAAAAAGCTTCTCTTGCAAATTTGGACTCATCTGGAAGGATGATATATGAGTGAAACTGAGGATAGCTCATTGTCGGAGAAACTATTGATAAAACTGTAACCTTCATGGAATTATCAAAGTTGAGGTTTTTGACAAGCTGCACATGAAACAGGTAGATTTTTTTCCGTGAAGAGCTCTCCATACTGTAGCATGCGAAACACGTAACATGTAAAGAAATTTTACGTGTGCAGGTTCCAGGTTGCTCAGTAATGAAGTCTTGCACATTCTCATCTTCTTCATGCGTGTGCATGTCTTGTAGCACGAAACTCTGTGGTTCTAGGTGGTAAGATGCCACACTCTCGGTAAAGCAAACGTTCTTTCCCAGATGTCAATGGGTCAGGTAGGTTATCTCCTACTGTCGACAAGCCAAATTCGAATTCTCATTCATATGTCCATACACATAATGCACATCAGTAAATTCCTTTTATGTATATTACATACTACGAAATGAAATCGTATGGTAGAAAAAGACAAACACACATGTAGTTAGGTGTTACTTACTGATAGTTAACGTGTACGAGTTCCGCATGGCAAGTGGTGTAGGATTTATTTGGTTGTTTTTAACATCCAAAATCTATGACGCAACCTACGTGTTACTGGTGGTCTTACACAAAAGTCGTGCGTGACATCACATGCCGCCATGTCAGTTTATATCAGTATTTAATAATTTATTAATAACTACCCGCGATAGGTTTCTGAATTTTCTCACTCACTGATTTTTTTCATCATTCTTCTCATAAATTTCACAAATCTGCCAATGAATTTCAGTGAGTTTCAAGTTTCTTGTGTTTAAAAAGCACATATCTGATCGCATCACAATTGCTGCGAACTTGAACTGATTTTGGCATTTTAAATGATAAAAAATTAAACTGAAAACACACTCAATCGTATTGGCTCCGTTGGAAAGTTATTGAACTAAGAAAACATGAGCATTCGAGGATCAGTAATCACAGAGCTATTCGCGAAAGGGAACTTACTTTCCAAATTTGCCTGATATGTATATATATATATATATATATATATATATATATATATATATATATATATATATATATATATATATATATATATATATATATATATATATATATATATATATATATATATATATCCTACATAAAATAAAATAAAAGTTGAAACTATAAGCAAGACTTTCGAAAGGTCAACTGACTCTTCCCTCGGCATAAGTCCGAATGAGGGAAGGCAGTTGACCTTTAGAAAGTTTTGCTTATAGTTTTAACTTTTGTTTACTTCTTGAGGGGTTATATTTCTGCAAAAATAACACGTCCATAGTGTTTGTCAACTATATATATATATATATATATATATATATATATATATATATATATATTATATATATATATATATATATATATATATATATATATATAATATATATATATATATATTATATATAATAGAAGAGAGAGAGAGAGAGAGAGAGAGAGAGAGAGAGAAAAGAAAGAACTTTTCAAGTAAATTTCATTGTGAAAAGGCTAATTAAAAGGAAAAGGTTAATAAAAATTAAAAAAAAGAAAAGAATATAGTATATATATAATGTTTATAATTACGGATAATGTTTTTCATATTTGTGATATTAGCAAAGAAAATGTGGTTGATTTTCACTGACTCGAAAACTCAATCCCTTCATCATTCTTCTCAAGATCATCTTCCAAACAACTACAGCATCTTTATCTTCGAAACTACAAATCAGATCTTCGTCTACCCTTAATATTCTTGAGATCTCTTTTTTTTCATTCAACTATATTGGTCATTTCAGATCGTCATTTCTCATATAAACAAACAAGCTTTTTAAGAGATTAGGTTTCCAGATTAGGTTTCTTCACGCGATCCCAGCTGCTCGTTTCCTGTTTGGGTTTCTTTCACCCCGGTATGAAGTTTTGCGACCTATATCTGGGGTAGTTTAATCTTTTAGTTAGTTCTTTGTGATAGTATGGACTCTAGTGTTTATGACTCATCAGTTCTATTGCTCTCAACAACTTTAAATATCTGCAATCGCTCTCTGTTCCTCACTTTCTGTTCTTCACTTTCAGTTCTTTATTTTCTGTTCTTCACTTTGTTTCTCACTTTCTGTTCTTCAAACTGTTGCATTACTCTTCTTATAGTATGACAATTACTACGGGCATTGTTGTTCTAACCTTTCTAGTCGTATAACTCCTATTTTGAGGAGAAATCTTGCAGTTCCTCTTTCTACACAGTTTCATTCTTTCTCTATTCGGATTTCTGACTCCAGATTTAACTGCCATGCTCATTCTTACATATACTCCACTAGTAAAGTAGGAGACACCCTTCCTTACTCTATTTCTCCCAAATTAGTTTTGGCTTGAAAGAATGTATATATATATATATATATATATATATATATATATATATATATATATATATATATATATATATATATATATATATATATAATATATATTCTCTTGAGGTATGTAGCGTGGAAAGACTTGAAGAACGTAAGAGAGAGAGAGAGAGAGAGAGAGAGAGAGAGAGAGAGAGAGAGAGAGAGAGAGAGAGAGAGAGAGAGAGAGAGAGAGAGAGAGAGATAAAGACAGACAGACAGACAGAGAGGAGAAAGACAGACATAGACAGAGAGAGAGGGCAGCAAAATTTATGTCTGAAATAGAATAACTAATGAATGAAGATTATTAAACTCTTAATGCGTAATAGAAATTGTATTTGAGAAATGCTGAAAAATTCTCCAATGTTTGTCACTGACACTCTGAACTAATCCCTCCGATCTAATATCGAAAATCGTAAATAATCTCCAATGTAATTCTCTGATAGTAATAAATTTTGGGGCAGAATCTTCCTTTCATTCAATTTAATTAAGCCTTTTACGATGCTTCTCTCCGAATTTCAATTAAAAAAAAATGTTGAATTAACCTAGACTTTGGTATGTACGACACTCATGCAAAAGTACACACACACATGTTTGAATGGGAATTTTCTTTGAATGTGTGGGTGTAAGTGTGGGTGTAGTTTTGGCTGTGGGTGTGAGTTAGTTCAAGTTCTTTCTTCAGGTTGCGAAGAATAATTTTTTTTCTAACCACGTGATACAAAAGAAACAGTTTTTGCTAAACTTTTGTTCAAGTACTTTTATATTAGTATATATATATATATATATATATATATATATATATATATATATATATATATATATATATATATATATATATATATATATATATATATATATATATATATATATATATATATATTAAAGAAGTATGCTTTGATTTGGGCTGGTGAAAGTCTTAAGAGATCGAATATGGTTTGAAACTAATTTTTAATTTGCACTTCAGGTCTTAGGAAAGAAGTTTTCGTTCTTTCTTACCTTATTATCTGAGGTAAAAGAAATTATAAATAAAATATTGAATTTCACTTTTAAAAGATAAATTTTTAAAAGTATTAATTTCCTTTTATTTAATGTTGACAATAATTAAAGATGTTAATGAGAGTTTCATGTTACTTTAATATTGTCAAATATTTTTATCCTTTTTTTACTCTTCCCATTTCTCTCTATCTATCTTTTTCTCATCCTTTCTCTCTCTCTTCCACCTCTTCTCTCCTTCTCTCTCCCTCTCTCTCCCTCTCTCTCTCTCTCTCTCCCTCTCCCTCTCTTTCTTACTCTATCTCTCTCCGTCCCTTTCTTTCTTTCCCTATCTCCCTTTCTTCCTCCTCTCACTCTCATACTTTCTCTCTCACCCTCTATCTCTCTATCTCACTCACCATATCCCTTCCATCAATCCCCTCTTTCATCCTCTCCAATTGTGTTTGTTTCTGAATTATCACTGATGATTGTGAAAAAAATAATCATTTTCCTAAGAAACCAATAAAAATTTAAGTTTTAATTAAAATATTTTATCAAAATTTAATGTTTCAAAACTGACTAATTTTATAAAAAATTCTTTTACTTTGTTTTTGTTTTACATATATCAAAATATTGTTTGTTTTTTCTTATTATATCTAACTTTTAATAGTTTGTGCAATTTTTAATAAAACTTTGTCGTAAGTAATTGTATATATTTATGCTTCCTAAAAGGATTCTCTTTTCTGCAACTCCTTTTTATATTAACTTTTTAAAAGTTTCTAATTTTTAATAAAACTTCATTGTAAATAATTTTATATTTTTTTTATTAATCTTAAGAGACAGCTTTTATCTTTCTGTTTTTTTTATTGATTCTTTCTTCTTTTCATCTATTTTCTTTCTGTGTTTTTCTTTTAATTAAATACTTATTTCTTCTTTTTATTTCTCTCTCTTTTCTTGACCTTCTCTCTAACACTTTCACCTCTATAAATTTTCTTTCTTTCTAAATTATCAAAATAAAATTTAGGTCAAATGAGTTGCCAAATTTCATTTATTATTTTTATTAAAGATTTACCTCATTAGTAATGTCTACATATGAAAGCATAATTCAAATATTTTAATATTTAAAAACAATTTTAAAACAAATATCACATTAAAATCACTCCCCCAACATAAAAATATTCAATAACCAAATAAATATTCAAATATCTTAAATGTTAGTTCCATGACTCGCAACATCGAACTCGAATGTAAAAACATTTCCAATAGCAAAAGAATTTCACCAAATTTTCCTTTTCCAAAATAGGTTTTACGCCACATCCTTTTTACTATTATTTCCTTATGTCAGATTTACTTAAAATTACTTTCACTCCAAATGCACGTCAAGTGGAAAGTTTTTTTTTTTTTTTTTTTTCGAACTATTGCCATTAAAGGATTTAAAATTTTCTTTTGGGATTTAATAGGGAGGAACAGAACAAGTCTCAATTAAACTTACTTTCCATCCCACAAAAATATTGTTAATTAACTAAAATTTATTAAGGAAGGTTTGTTAATGATTTCTATTTGCTAATATATATATATATATATATATATATATATATATATATATATATATATATATATATATATATATATATATATATATATATATATATATATATATATATATATATATATATATATATATATATATATATATATATATATATATATATATATATATACATATATATATATATATATATATATATATATATATATATATATATATATATATATATATATATATATATATATATATATAATATATATATATATATATATATATATATATATATATATATATATATATATCTAGCAAAAGAAAGATGCACTAACCGCATCAATTTCCAACAAAGAAATTACCCAAATGAAAATTAAAAATAAAAAGGGAGTTAGGCCTTTCGACGCAAATGCGTCCTCATCAGACTCAAAATAATTATTTTCCTAAGAAACCAATAAAAATTTAAGTTTTAATTAAAATGCTTTATCAAATTTTAATGTTTCAAAACTGACTAATTTTATAAAAATACTTTTACTTTGTTTTTGTTTTACATATATTAAAATATTTTGTTAGTTTTTTTTTCCTCACCACCAACACTCTAGCTATTAAAACTTAAATTTAAAAAAGCTAAGGACAAGTATCAAAATAAGAGTGAAAGAAATCCCTCTTTCGCTCTTATTTTGATACTTGTCTTTGACCTTTTTTAAATTTAAGTTTTAATAGTTGGGGTTTGGCGGTGGTGGTTTTTGATTTGAGTTTTACTTGTGGAGCAGAAACTAGAAGGTTTTCAACTTTAACTTTTTTCCATTTTATTTGGAGTCTGATAATGACGCATTTGCGTCGAAAGGCCTAACTCCTTAGTTTTAATTTTCATTTGGGTAATTTCTTTCTGTTACTATATATATATATATATATATATATATATATATATATATATATATATATATATATATATATATATATATATATATATATATATATATATATATATATATATATATATAGAGAGAGAGAGAGAGAGAGAGAGAGAGAGAGAGAGAGAGAGAGAGAGAGAGAAAGAAAGAGAAAGTTAGAGTTCTGTAAGAATAAGTTAATTTAAGGTCAAAGGTGGAAAAAGAATTGAGGAGATTATGTTGAAAGGAACTGCATGAGCTCTCCTCAAAGGAGGGAGTTATACGACTAAAGGACTCAGAAGAGCAAAGTCCATATCATTATAAGGAATTATACATTTAAAATAAAAGTAATTCTGCTTCTGTTTTTCTTCTTAAACTGCTAGTAGTAGTAGTAGTAGTAGTAGTAGTAGTAGTAGTAGTAGTAGTAGTAGTAGTATCAAATTTAAAGTTTATAATATTAAGTTAGTTTGATAAAAAGGAAAATTTTAAGAGTTACACTGCATGGTATACTAATGGTAATAGTAGTAGTAGTAGTAGTAGTAGTAGTAGTAGTAGTAGTAGTATTAATGGTACTAGTAGTAGTAGTAGCAGTAATAGTTAGAAGCGATAGCAACTTTGGTATTTTCCGTCTCATGGTCATTGCCCTATTATAGGAGGGAAACGCTCTATCTAGTTACTTAATATCTTGGGAATCGAATCAGGAAATTTCACTCTCCTTACTATTTAAAAATATTACTATTTATTGTTGACTTATTAGGTTAGTTTAGGTTAGGTTAGGTTAGGTTATTTTAGGTTAGGTTAGGTTAGGTTAAGGTAAGGTTAGGTAAGGTTAGGCTTACAAAAAGTATATCAAATAAATTAAGAAAAAAAAAAGTAGGAGGAATTTAAATGGTATTTAGAGCTACACTCTAAGAGATATAAAGTAAATTAAATAAACTTTAATTCTATTGAAAATAAAGTTTTGTTTTTAAAAAGAAAAAAAACAGAAGTCTGAAGAGAAGACATTGAAGGACTTATAAACTCCTAAACTTTCCTCTAAAGTGAAGACAATCCAAAGTTTTGTCGACAAAATCCTTTTGAAAAAGAATTTGATTCTATTTGGGAAAGAAATAAAAATAAACTCTAAATTAAATTAAAAAAAAAAAACTCATTTTAACTTATTAAATTTTTTAATTTCGGAAAAATAAAAAAATAGAAAATTTTTCTATCAATCTAAATATTTAGCATTAATATAAATAAAAAATCTTAATAAATCTAATAGAGAAAATTTCATATTTTTTCTAGCAACATCTGGCAACACGAGCAGAGCCGCCTTGGCCACAAAGGAAGGATTATTCACAAAAAATAATCAAAAACAAAACCTTTATGAATATGCAAATACTTTTTAAACTGAAATTTATTAAATTTTTCATATATTCATATATACTAATATGAAATAACCAAGCTATACTATAT
>SEYY01019344.1:7500-10000 GCA_009176605.1 Armadillidium nasatum | reverse complement strand
TCGACTTTTGACACTTAGAAAACTTTCGATAGAGTCTAGCACAAAGCTTTAATTTTATACTTCCTCCTTGTAATATTTACGAGAATAATTCTTCCGGTATCTTTCATTTGGTTATCCTCTATGATCTCTTCATAGTATCTACTGTAGAATGCAATCGTTCACTGTTAATATCTAAAAATATTAATATTTCTCAGAGTTAGTCCAATCTCTTATACTTTCTTTCTAATGTTCAATTTTTGGGCTTCTTTACAAGTAGCTTACTAATTCCCATAATTTGAAGTAAGGAAACAGTAGTTTTAACTGCATTTATAAGTTTTTCATCCACCTCTCGATGCAGTCATCTTCACTATTTAAACAGTTTCTTCAAAACTTAAACTTACTTAAACTTTTGTGTCTTTAATTGTTTGGAATTTCCACATCTCGTGAAATTTTGCAGGATGGATCATTTTGTTTCTCTATTTATATAAGATTTTAAGAGTTTAATGAGTTTTGATGCGCTTGTCTTCACACCTTTTTCAAGCGATCACATTTACTTGCTCAGTTCAAGAGTTGTGTATGTCTCGTACTTAGTTTTGAAAGAGTGGATTTTTTGGGTTTCTATTTTATTAACTCACTACTTCCTCTCTCTTTCCCATCTCTCTCTCTCTCTCTCTCTCTCTCTCTCTCTCTCTCTCTCTCTCTCTCTCTCTCTCTCTCTCTCTATCTATCTATCTATCTATCCATCTATCTATCTATCTGTTTATCTATCCATCTATCTTCTAGTTTTTTTCTGCATCCAAATTGGTGTAATAACATTCTCTGTTCCAGCTAAACAGTGGAAGCTTCTTTTCGGAACCTTTTACTGTCAATCTATCATTTATTTTCCAGTAAGGGGTATGAATCTTCTGTCCAGAATCACAAATCTCTGATCAACTCACCAATCACAAATTTATTCACTATTTTCATTCTTCCTATTTCACTGTTGGTAAGGTTCTCTTTGTTTTATTGACTGATAATTTCAATACTAATAATTACTTCAATTATACCAAAATTTATAAGCTTGATTCTAGAATGCTAATCGAATTCGTTCTTCTACACTGATGAACGTCACGCATGCTTTGATTTTTACACAAGAGGGACGCATTCGAATACCAAAAATAACTCAGATATTTATGAGAATGTATCTATAATTGATATAAACTGAGAGTGTGATTTCATTTTTGGCAGAATTCGCTAAATTAGGGTTGGTCGATCTACCAGTGCGATGTTGCACGATACGGCGAGTGGTGCGCTGGGGTGCGGTGCAATGCGGAGCAAAAACATGACAGATTGCGCCCTTCTCTTGCTGCGTATTGCAATGCGGAAGATTGAGGTGCTTGAGCAACCCTACTGAATGAACGAACGTTAAATAGTAGAAGTTTTTCATTCTGTCGATAAAAATCAGTCTCTATTACAAAAATACAGTCTCTATTACAAAATTAAAACTGATAAGCTTAGTCAGACTTAAGCTTATATTATGATTCGTAAATGTGTGTATACATTGTGATTGTACATGAGTGTGTGTTTTTGGGGTTTGTAAAAGGCTTTTACTGCACGCTCAAAGTAAGCCGATAATAGCTTGCAATGATTTCGCATATTCATTGTTGCGATTCTATCGCTCCGTCTCTGCGGTCTGAATTTATGACCCAAATCTCGTGACATTGATAAATGAATTGATAAAAATATGACTTTTTAATTTATTAATAATCCCAAAATGATTTATTATGCAAATTACCTTAAATCGATCATTAATCCTTTAAAATTAGATAACTATGAAGATTACGTACAAGCACACATATAATAATATATATATATATAATATATATATATATATATATATAATATATATATAATATATATAATATATATATATATTATATATATATTATATATATATATATATAATACATTCCAAGTAATACCAAATAATATTATTTAAAAAAAAGAAATAGCACGAGCATTATTAAAAAGACGAAGATTTTATGTTGTTGTTTTCGAAGGTATTCAATTTGTTTGGCAGATTATGTTGGATAGGAAAAAGAATTAACAGTTTTTGAGGCAATGAAAACTACTTTATTCTCTCCCTGCATCAATTAGAAATACGAGAAAAATCAGAGTTCTGTACAGGAAGAACGCCCCTCTAGGGATGAAAATTTGTGACTGACGGAAACTTTTCGAAGACTTTCAAAATGAAGGAGGCAATGAAGTGCGGAGTGACCAGCATAAGAGTGGGAAAGTGATGAAGTGATAGAGAGGCTATTAATGAAAAGGAAAAAAAGCTTTGGGACAAAATAGAACCTATAAGAATTTTATTACTGAAACAAAGAATGACAGTGAATCTTTTGAAATTATATATGTTTACTGAGCTCTATCAAAAAAAATCGATATATTCAGTGCCAGAAGAAAAAAATTCTCAGAAATAGAAGGGGAGATGGCCAAAAAATAAAAAATTAAAAATAAAAAAAAACAGAGAGAAGGGAAA
>SEYY01019343.1:0-10984 GCA_009176605.1 Armadillidium nasatum | reverse complement strand
TTATGGCAGTACGCTGTTTAATATGTACTGTAGTTAAATTGTACAGTGTTTGAAATGATTTCGGAGATCGATTCTAGATTGAAAATTTTTTTTTTTTGTTAAGAATAATAGGCAAAATTCGAGGCTGGGAACGAATTAATCCATTTTAGTTAATTCCTATGGGAAAAAATTATTCGATATTCGTCTTTTTCGATATTCGTCATCCCCTCAGGAACGGATTAATGACGAATAGTGGAGTTCCACTGTATATATATATATATATATATATATATATATATATATATATATATATATATATATATATATATATATATATATATATATATATATATATATATATATATATATATATATAAACAGAATAAAATATATGAAAGTTTTTGAAATTCTTCCCCAAGACCTAAACAAGAGAAGAGATTTATTAGCAAAAAAAATTCCAAACTCTATAACGGTAATTTTTATATATATATATATATATATATATATATATATATATATATATATTATATATATATATTATATATATATATATATATATATATATATATATATATATATATATATATATATATTTTTATTTTTACTTCATTTCAATTATTACTTATTTACATCAACTATTTTCATTATTATAATATAGGAACCCATTATTTTACATCCTGGGATTTGAACCACAGCCCAAATTGTCATAAGCGAGTGGTAATTATACGGCTTATGACAATTTGGGCTGTGGTTCAAATCCCAGGATGTAAACAAATGGGTTCCTATATTATAATAATGAAAAATAGTTGATATATATATATATATATATATATATATATTTATATATAATATATATATATATATATATATATATATATATATATAATATATATATATATATATATATATTTTTTTTTTTATTTTTATTTTTTATTTTTTTTATTTTTTTATTTTTTATTTTTTTTTTTAATTTTCTTTATATTTAATGTGATTATAAATTTCATTTTAGGTAAAAATATTTATTTAATTTATCCGCAAGAGGTTTTAATTTTGTTATCAAATATTTTTAATTTCTTTTTAAAGTCTTCACATTCATCTGTAAATTCAGGAAATCAGAAAATTTCACTTCATGTATTATCGTTTAACTTGGAGTATTAATTATACATAAAAGCTATTTCACTTATTAATTGATTTGGATTAGAATACTTTATTTTTTTTTTTAAATATTTGGTATTTAAGCATGTCATTTGATGCAAATATAGAAGTTGGAGTTTGAAGAAAAAGAATAAATTTAGTATACTGTTCAGACAAAAATCTAGGATAATAAGCTTTCCAAGTTCTAAGCAAAAGTTATTGTGTATATATATATATATATATATATATATATATATATATATATATATATATATATATATATATATATATATATATATATATATATATATATATATATATATATATATATATATATATATATATATATATATTCTTTCCTTTAATTTCAAGGTATATGGATTTCTTGATATTTATTTGCGACATGGAAATTTATCAGAGGTCACAGTGAAATTTTATAATGCAAAATCTGAAGAATTCAAGTCATTTTGCTGTGCTACCATTATTAGCTCAAAGGTTTGTTAATTTTAATTGGAAGTTACTTCAACATGCCTCTTTCAAAATACTTTAAAAATTTTCAATCTTAAAATTTATTTTGAAACTAATTACTGTGATTTAAAAACTAAAAATAGGCAAACCCAATTTAAAAAAAATTTTTTTTTATTAAATTGTTCAAGAATGCCAATCGCAATCTAAATTTATTCTCTTTATTTTGCATAATTATATATGCATATATCCTAGGTTGAATGTTGATCTCCAAACTTCTTTCTTCTCCTTATAAAGCAACTTTAAAACAAGCATGTAATACACAGCTATTGAAAGCATTTTATGTTTCTGAAATATAACCATAGAAGATATGAGTAATCAGGAGTACTTTGAATTACCCTTAAGAGTAATCCAAAGTAGGACATTATTCTTGAAGATCTTATTAATCAGGAATAATTTACTCATGGGAGATAATTTTTGTTTTAATATGATAGTCAATTTATTCAGTGATTACCATCATGCATGAATATTTTTACCACCTAGCATGAATATTTATTTAAACTTTCTTTTATTCTTTAGGAAGGAATGCCAAATTTAGCAGCTTATTGGGATGCTGCAGAAATTGGAGAAAATGAAGTGGCAAAATTATTCTCAAATCTTAAACCATGGAACTGGAGTGAGCCTTTTGTGCTATTGGTCTCTTCTTATGAATTAAAAGTAAAAGTAAGTCTATTAATTGATGTAATTTTTTTATTGGAATTCTTATTGGTTAAGGCGCAAAAGAGAGATAGAGAGAGAAAAAAAAAAAAACACACACACACACACACACACACACACACACACACACTCATCTCATCTCATCTCTCTCTCTCTCTCTTTTTTTTTCCAGGTGCCAGTGGTACGTAATTCATTTGCTCTGTTTATTTATCTCCTAATTCTACTAATTATCCTAAATTCTTCAACTATCTAAACTCCATAATAGAACATATTCTTTCTTCTCCTTTCTCTGAAATCATCATATTAGGTGATTTCAATGTTCACCATCGCCAATTGCTTTCTTTTAGTTCTCATGATACAGCTGTTAAACGTGCATTCCATTTCTCTAATTAAAAAGACCTTGAACAGCTGGTGCAGCTCCCTACTCGTATCCCTGATCGCCTTGGAGATGAACGCAACATTCTAGACCTTTTTCTAGCTTCCAATCCTTCTCCTTATACTGTAAATTTGAATTCCTCCGATCATCTTCTTATCTCTGTATCTTCTCCTATCTTTTCAAATCTTCCGCAAGAACGACTCCCACCTATTTCGAGGACACGTTTGTGGCATTTCGGTGCCGTAAGCTAGTCAGCTTAAGAACGTACTTCTTTGATTTCCTATGGAATGATTATTGCTTCCGTGGGAGGGGTCCCTCGGAGTGTCCAAAACGCATTACCGAGGTGGTTTTCTTTGGCATGGAGGCATCCATTCCATATTCTTTTCCTTCTACTAAATGTAACAAATCTTGGTTTAACTCTTCTTCCCGTGCTATCCGCTGCAGGGATGCTGCCTTCAAAGATTTCCATCGTCTTCAAACTCCAGAAACTCACGCAACTTACATTTCTTATCGGAATCGTGCAAAACCTATTCTCTGTAACACCAAAAACTCTTTTCTCCGTTGAAAATGCAATAATCTCTCTGGTTCCTCTTCCTCACGCCCTTTCTGGCATTTTGCAAGAAAAATGTCAACTCTAACTTTTCTTCTTCCTCCTTCCCTCCTCTAGAATCTTCTGACGGCACAACTTCTGTTTTGCCCTCTTCAAAAGTTGAATTCTTCGCTCAAACTTTTTCTTCAAATTCAACTTTAGATAGTTCCGGCACTAGTCCTGCACCTTCAACCCAATCCTACTCATTTATGCCAAAAATTATAATTGTTGGCATAAAGAAATTATTCCTGCTCTCTCTGAGCTTAATACTAAGAAGTCGTACGGTCCTGATGGTATCCCTCCTGTGGTTTTCAAAACTTGTGCTTCCGAGCTTGCACCCTGCCTTTGTAAACTTTATCGTCTCTGTCTTTCTACTTCAGTCTTCCCTTCTTGCTGGAAACGTGCGCTTATTCAGCCTGTGTCGAAGAAGGGGGATCCCTCTCAACCCTCCAACTACCGTCTAATTTTTTTTAGACCTCCGTTCTTTCTAAAGTTTTCGAATTGATTCTTAACAAGATTTGGAAACATCTTAATTCTTCTAATCTTATCTCTGATCGCCAGTATGTCTTTCGTAAGAAACACTCTATTGGTGATCTTCTTTCCTTTATTTCTGGTATTCCTCAGTGTTCTGTCCTATCCTCAACACTTTTTCTACTTTTCATTAATGACCTCTCTATTACTTCATCACCTATCCACTCCTATGCTGCTGAATCCGCTCTTCATTACTCCTTTCAATTTGAAAGATGCCTCTTCCAACCAAAGTTAATTGAAGCAACTAATCTGATCTTTCTCGAATTTTGAATTGGAACAGTGAAAACATGTTTTCAATGCCTCAAAAACAAAATTTCTCCATCTCTCTACTCGACACAATCTTACACATAACTATCATATCTTCTTCGAAAGCACACAACTAAAACCTTCTTCTGTCCTTAATATTCTGGGTGTTTGTTTTTCTCGTGATCTTTCTTGGAAAGATAACATTACTTCTCTTTCTAAACTAGCTTCTAAGAGGTTAGGTATTATGAGGTGCCTTCGTAATTTTTTTACGCCACACCAGTTACGTGCTCTGTATAGGGTCATTGTTCGCCCCTGTAAGGAGTACGCCTTACACATCTGGGGTGGTTCCACTCATACAGCTCACCATGAAAAGATGGAGTCTATGGCTTTTCGTTTCATCAACTCTCCCGCTCTTACTAATTCTATAGTCTCTTTCTGCCCATCAAATTGTTGCGTCACTCTCTGTACTATCGCTATTACAACGAACATTGCTCTTATGAACTTTTATTTCCCATTCTTCCTCCATTGAGAAGAGCTTGCACAAGTCTCTTTACACATTCTCGTCCTTTCTCTGTCCATCTCTCTGACCCCAGACTTATACGCTATGCTCAGTCATACATGAACTTTACTGGTAAAGTCTGGAACAACACTCCCTTTATTTGTTTTCTCAACTTCCTTTGACTTGCACACTTTCAAACGCCTTGTATCTGGATATGTTGGCATTAACGACCAGGATCTGTTATTTTCCAAACTACAGTAAAAATTGGTAGGCTTCTGGGCTTTGCACGCCGGATGATATATATATATATATATATATATATATATATATATATATATATATATATATATATATATATATATATATATATATATATATATATATATATATATATATATATATATATATATATATATATATATATATATATATATATATATATATATATATATATATATATATATATATATATATATATGAGTAAGTGAGTGAGCTCGTTCGTTCGTTTCATTTAATTATGGTTGTTTGTTAATGTACTACTTATGAACCGACCGGGGCCCCGGCCCTGGCCAACCCCGGCCATTTTTACTGACCCCGGCCCCGGCCAAAAATCAGGGAAAACCGGGGTTGCCGGCCGGGGTTAAAATAGCAAATTATACTAATTTTTTTTTTTTTTTTAATTTTCAGCCGATTCTGCTGAAACTTTCAGTTATATAGATTTTTTACCGGTAAGAAAAGTCCATTTCTAGCGTTTTTCCAAGTCTATTACGGTTAAAAGTTTTTTTTTTTTTTTTTTTTTTTTTTTTTTTTTTTTTTTTTTTTTTTTTTGAAATTTTACCCTTTTTTAATTGAATGGCGGTGCCAAACCACTTTTTAGAATGAGCTGAAAATTGGACTATTTATTCAAAATTAAATGGGATACAAAAGTCTCTAATAGACTTTTGTTCCCAGAGTTATAGGAAAAATGTTATAAGCCAAAAACTGACCAACTATAGAAAAAAAAAATTTTTTTGAACTAAAAAAATCCACTTTTCAGACAAAATTTTTAAAAAAAAATACAACTATGACATTTCTTATTTTTGGTGTGTATAGAGGAGGGGTGGGGCTACAAATTCCTCTATGTACTTTATTCGATGACATTCGTTGGTTTTGAGATATAGCCTTCAAAAAGGTCCATTTTTGGCCAAATTTCAAAAATTCCCAAAGTTTGAGAGGCTATATCTCGCTTCAAACAAAGAGCATTTAAATATGCACTAAATAAATATGTTTGCCCTGCCCTCTTCTAAACAATATTCACAAATAAAAAAAAAATAGTAGGTAGCGTTTTTTATAAATTTTTTCCTCCAGAAGGGGACGGTTTTTGCAAAAAAATTTTCAAGTGCTTATATAACTTTTTTCTAGACGTGATATCAAAAACCTATTCCCACCAATGCAAGAAATTGGGGCAAAGGTATTCAGCTAAATTTTCAGCTCATGTGGACCAGTGGTTTGATCCAGTTATTCATTTTTTTCAACTTTGGGTCCAAATAAGTTTCAAACCGTTATAGACTCAAAAAAAATGCTCGAAATCAACTCAGAACTTCGTGAAAAAATTCACATACTTTGGAAATTTCAGCTCAATCAGTCAAATAATAAAAAAAAAATTTCAAACAAAATATAAGAAAATTAAGATTATTTTTCTTTTCTGTTTCTTTTGACCGCTCCTTTTCTGCTAGTGAATGTTCATCTTTGTGTTTTGATTTTAGATACTCCAAAAAGATTTGGTTGAAATTTTTTTACTTGTAGCACCCGGAGGTTCTCTTCTAATTTTCTGACTGCAGATGTTAACATTTAGCTATTTCGAGCCTATCCTGAAACATTGTAAAGTATTCAAATACTGCAGAAGCTGATCTTTTTGCCATATTGACTGAAAGTATAAACAAAATAATAATTTTTAAATAATGCAGCTAAATGATACAAGTTTGATACATGTCAATAAAATAACAATGATATGTATAAATAAGGTTAAATTGATAATTTTATATCTTACATTTTTTCAAACTTTACCTTAGGGTCTTACTTAAGTAAACCTGTTGAATCACTATTATGAATTAGAATAATTTTTTTTTTAATTTTTGTACTTTTTTTTTTAAACTTTTTTTTTTTTTTTTTTTTTGATTTTTTTTTTTTTTGAGAAAATGCATATAATCATTAATTTAAGTGAATGTTGGCTATTCTACTCCTTCCTTACAATTAAATAAACCTTATATCTAATTTTCTTAACCTTAAATTTCAGTGCTTTTGACCTCTTTACAAATTTTAGGAAACCCCGGCCAGAACCCCGGCCCCGGCCAAATTCCAACCCCGGTCGGTCCCTAGTACTACTTTATGAACATAGTCTTTGCTCTTTGAATATTGTAATTTAAACTATTTTTATTATATATATATATATATATATATATATATATATATATATATATATATATATATATATATATATATATATATATATATATATATATATATATATATATATTATATATATATATATATATATATATATATATATATATATATATATATATATAGTTGAAGAATGCTTTATTCTAGATTTATACATATTTATTTTGGGTCTTAATGAATAAATAAATGTTTACACCTTAAACCTGTTAAAATAATAATAATTTTTTTTTTTTTTTTTTTTTTTTTTTTTTTTTTTTTTTTTTTTTTTTTTTTTTTTTTTTTACAGTTTGACTTTTTAATGGAGAAGCAAATGTTACCCACAAATTTGATAATGTCTGATATGACAGGCGTTCATAGCCCAAAGGGATTAATACTCTCACTTTCAAAGGAAGATTATAAAGATCCAGAGTAAGTTCATTTTGTTAGTTATACTTGCATTTTATGATTTATTCGTATTTAAAAACATTAATTTTATTAATATTCATAAATCATTCGAGCTTTTTGCACAATATTTAAAAAGTGTGTGACCCGATTACACTGCATAATTATTAACAAAAGAGAAAATGCTTGTAGAACAGTTTTGTAGTGTATTATTATAGCTGTCATTTTCTGCCAGTTACTCTTCAATTAAATTATGAAAGTAGATAAAAGTTATTTTATCTTTCTTTATTGAACTTTTGACAATAAAAATAGTGTTTTTTTGTTTATAAATTTTAATTTTAGATAATTTTCTGCCAATGACAACATTTCCAATTTGCTTACTCACTCCTAGCTTGAACCATAGTCTAGTTGTTGATCTCCTTATTTTGAAACAAGTTACCAGACTAAATTTGAGTTTGAAGAGATCGTTTAAAATGTTGGTTGCATAGAAGCGTTTTAAATCAACAAGTAGGAATTATCCCATCCCTCTCTCTCTCTGTCTTTTTTTTTTTTTGTAGGATTACTTTTACTGTAGGATAAATTAACATTAAAGTTGTGATTGATATAACAGTTTTTCTATTTCTGTTTAGTACACTATTGCACTCTCTTCCTTCAATTTTTGCATTTAAATTTCGTGACGAGTTGAGAAGTTATGTATACCCACTTTAAGCAGTAGTAGTAGTACTTTGCTTTCTTCATTTGGTTACAAATTCTGACTCACCATTTATACACCCTATTGTTCTAATTATAATTCCTACATATTGTTTCAGCACTTGACTAACTGTAAAATTTATTATTACTTAAATTTAGTCAAGTTACAAAACCGTGTACAAGAAATTATCGTTCAGTGGTATGTTTTCTATGTATATTTACGGGAAATGTAATTAAATAAGGCTAGTGATTGATTTGGAAAAAGTTTATTTTCATATTGGTTTTGTTTCGTGTATTATTACCTAAATATATCTCAAGCTTCACATCTGTCTATATTAATAACTACTTAAAGAATATAGTTTCAAAATGATGCAAAGAACTGTCAGTGGTTAATCAGTTAATTTCTGATTGTGTAAATTCACTGAGCAATGAGTTTATTTGTTACTATTGATGTTCCTACAGTTAAGAATTGCTGGGACAAAGTTCAGTAAATTTTAAACTAATGGTTGAAGCTCGGAAAATAACATGAACGAAAAATTAGGGCAACTGATGCAGAAAATTATACTGCAGTAGATACATGTTTAAGGTATGAGCAAATTAATTTTTTCCCCAAGTTTTTTATATATATATATATATATATATATATATATATATATATATATATATATATATATATATATATATATATATATATATATATATATATATATATATATATATATATATATATATATATATATATATATATATATATATATATACTATAAACTTTATACTAATAGATTTAACCTTTTCTTGTTCATACTGGGTAATCCGTCGTAATCATTCGAATAGTTTAATTTTAACAGCTCAGTAGTATGTATGAGTTCGTCCTAACTGTTTTAATTCTTCATCTCACTTGTGTATATAATTTTACCTATGTTTATTAATAATGTGTCCCCTTTCCCTTTCTTTTTATTTTGTTTTTCTTTCTCGTTGTGTTGGAATTTCTTATTTAGAGACATTGCATATATTTTATGCTCCTTTGTCCCAGTAATATTGTCCCTTGAAGACTTCATATCTGTTAACTTGTAAAAAGTAAACCTGATTCCATATGCATTATTTATACTTGTTTTCCTTTTTTGACACATGTAGCCTCATTTAACTGAAATATAGTGACTGCTATTATTTATCTTAGATTTCATTAAACACTCTTATTGATCTCCTATTTTTAAAGCTTTATCTGATTTGCATTCTTCGCCAAGCTTTTATGACCTTTATGTAGTTATAATATTCTAATTACGTGCGTTTGTGCAGTTCAGAACCAACTTTTAAGTAGTGAGTTTCACTCAATTGGGAAAACTTTAGAGCTTCTTTTTGGACTGCGTAGAAGTGAAAGAAGCAGTTATCATTACATACCAATGCCTCTTCAAACTCTTAATTTCCTGTTGGATTCTGGAATGTTGCGAATTGGAGCTTTAGAGCAGGCTCTGTGTTAGACTTTCACCATATTTATTTGTTATATAAAATTCATGTTTGTAATTCGTCCAGAGAATCTTTAAAGCCTTTGTATCTTACATCATTTTCCTATTGAAAAATAATTTGTAGGCTCAGTGCCAGTGTAGTCACTGATTGAACATCGTGTTTGCGGGAATTTTGTGAAATTCACTGGATTAAATTAGGATGTTCTTAAATACGCTGCAGGATTGACAACGCCAAGAACATTCAGAAACCATTTAAAAAATTTTCTTCTTATAAAGACGAAATTGCCCTGTTAAATCTTGTTTCACAATACTTCATTCAGATTCTGCTTTCTGCATTATATTCAGTTATTTTTTGTTAAAAGGGTGTATTTTATATAGCTTCCAAATCACCATTGATTTTATTCTTCTTTAGTTAAAGATCCGGTTTTGGAGGGAAACTAGATCAACTTTCGTGATTTCCATTACCCTGTTTTGCTTTTGGAGCGAACAATATTCCACCAAGTTTAGTGAAGAAGTATTTACCTTTCAGTTTTGGGGTCTCCCCTATTTTTAATTAACTACTACTCTTCAGCATGACAATTGTCTAGTTTTAATACTCATGTTTTATTTGAGTTTTAAGAAAGAACGGAATGTTTTTATGTACCATTTTACATCTGTCATTGTTGTTGAATTTTTGCATTTTTTCATATGTGCAACACAACACTCGTTTTATTTTTTTCAAATACTAATTTATCTATATTCCAATTCGTTTGAAACATTTACCATTTTGAGAATTCTGCATTGTTTGGAGAAGGAAATAAAGAATTACTAACTCGTGAAGCTTTATACTCGTTGAAAGTCTGTCTCTTAATTGAAAGGCACCTGGACGTGAACCTGCTGCCGATATTGCAAAAGCAACAATTTTTATTATTATTATTATTATTATTATTATTATTATTATTATTATTATTATTGAATCACTGTTCACTCAAGTTCTCTTCTTGATTTTGTCTTTCTTTGAGTTATAAAACTACTGTGTACCCTTTATTTAACAATTTAGATTATGATATGTGATTGTACGTTTTATATATGTTTAGCAGATTACGAATATATCTTTCCCCTAAAACTTTGGTAAATACTCAAATTAAGTTTGTATAGTTTTTATTATTATATATATATATATATATATATATATATATATATATATATATATATATAATATATATATATATATATATATATATATATATATATATATTAGTGATGGCGCATCCGCATCCGCATCCGCATCCGCATTTTCGAAAATTCAATATCCGCATCCGCATCCGCACTTTCGAAAATTCAACATCCGCATCCGCATCCGCACTTTCAAAAATTCAACATCCGCATCCGCACTTCTCCAAATTCGACATCCGCATCCGCAAATTAGAAAAATAACATCCGATCCATCTCTATATATATATATATATATATATATATATATATATATATAA
>SEYY01019342.1:105000-113337 GCA_009176605.1 Armadillidium nasatum | reverse complement strand
TTCCTCCTCCTTCAACCCCCTCTAACTCAATTATGCCTAAAATTAGAATTTCTTCTAAAGATGTCATTTCTGCTCTCTCTGAGCTTAATACTAAGAAGGCGTACGGTCCTGATGGTATTCCTCCTGTGGTTCTCAAAACTTGTGCTTTCGAGCTTGCACCCTGCCTCGGTAAATTATTTCGTCTTTGTCTATCTACTTCTACCTTCCCTTCTTGCTGGAAACGTGCGCTCATTCAACCTGTGCCGAAGAAGGGGGACCCCTCTCAACCCTCCAACTACCGTCCTATTTCTTTGACCTCCGTTCTTCTCTAAAGTTTTCGAATCTATCCTTAACAGGAAGATTTGGAAGCATCTCAATTCTTCTAATCTTATCTCTGATCGCCAGTATGGCTTTCGTAAGAAACGCTCTACAGGTGATCTTCTTTCCCTTCTCTCTGAATCTTGGTCCTCCTGCTATTCGGCATTTCGGTGAATCTTTTGCTGTCGCGCTGGACATATCGAAAGCCTTCGATAGAGTCTGGCACAAAGCTTTGATTTCTAAACTTTCCCTCTTTCGGTATCTATCCTTCTCTCTGTGATCTTCTCGCTAATTTCCTTTCCGGTCGTTCTATAGCAACTGTTGTAGACGGCCACCGTTCATCCTTTAAATCTATTAATAGTGGTGTTCCTCAGGGTTCTGTACTATCACCAACACTTTTTCTACTCTTCATTAATGACCTTCTCTCCATTCACCTCATCTCCTATCCACTCCTATGCTGATGACTCCACCCTTCATTATTCCTTCCATTTTGAAAAACGTCCCACCCAACAGCAGTTGATAGACTCGAGAAGGGTAGCCTTGGAACAACTAACCTCTGATCTTTCCCGTATTTCAAATTGGGGCAGAGAAAACATGGTTGTTTTCAATGCCTCAAAAACTCAGTTCCTCCATCTCTCCACTCGACACAATCTTCCACACAACTATGATATCTTCTTCGAAAACACACAACTCAAGCCTTCATCTCTTCTTAATATTCTGGGTGTTTCTTTTTCTCATGATCTTTCTTGGAAAGATCACATTACTTCTCTTTCTAAACAAACTTCTAAGAGGTTGGGTGTCTGAAGCGTCTTCAGAATTTCTGAACTCAATCTCAGTTGCTTGCTCTTTATTGAGGTGATATTCTCCCCTGTATGGAGTACGCCTCACTCCTCTGGGGAGGGTATATATATAATATATATATATATATATATATATATATATATATATATATATATATATATATATATATATATATATATATATATATATATATATATATATATATATATATATATATATATATATATATATATATATATATATATATATATATATATATATATATATATATATATATATATATATATATATATATATATATATATATATATATATATATATATATATATATATATATATATATATATATATATATATATATATATATATATATATATATATATATATATATATATATATATATATATATACATATATATATATATATATATATATATATATATATATATATATATATATATATATATATATATATATATATATATATATATATATATATATATATATATATATATATATATATATATATATATATATATACTTATATATATAATTGGGGGGATTCCAAAATCTGACCATTAAAACTTTGTAAATTCAAAACAAAGTTATTTACTTAAGTTTTTGAATTTAAAATATAAAATTAAAAAGGAATCTTTATTTACCATTAAAAAATCTCACTTTGTGAGTATTGCATATTTTCTTTTTTGAACTTTAATAACCAGTCGTTAATAAGGATACATATATATATATATATATATATATATATATATATATATATATATATATATATATATATATATATATATATATATATATATATATATATATATATATATATATATATATATATATATATATATATATATATATATATATATATATATATATATATATATATATATATATATATATATATATATATATATATATATATATATATATATATATATATATATATATATATATATATATATATATATATATATATATATATATATATATATATATATATATATATATATATATATATATATATATATATATATATATATATATGTATATATATATATATATATATATATATATATATATATATATATATATATATATATATATATATATATATAATATAATAAATATAATCACCTTCCCCCAGGTAGGACTAAATCCTGTCAGTGGGATCTTTCGAGGAAGATCCCTGGGTTTCAAAGGGCCCACGGCGGATACCGCTGGCTGGGCCAGGCCTATCGCGGATGCCGGAGATTATTCCTATCAGTGGCAAGAGCACTCCACTGATGTACTCGTTTAACGACTGAGTCATTCGGAGCTATGCGCAAGGAGAAATCGCTCACATTTCCCGCTCCGGCCAGGCCTCGAACCCTGGATCTCTCGATTGCTATCACGAGTGCTCGATCGACTGAGCTACGGAGCCGCATATATATATATATATATATATATATATATATATATATATATATATATATATATATATATATATATATATATATATATATATATATATATATATATATATATATATATATATATATATATATATATATATATATATATATATATATATATATATATATATATATATATATATATATATATATATATATATATATATATATATATATATATATATATATATATATATATATATATATATATATATATATATATATATACCGTGGCTCAAACGGTAAAGTGATTGACTCACGTGCTTGAGGGCGCCGGTTCGATTCCTTTTGGGGATCCTAGGTATATACTACCTAGAAAAGTTCCTCTCCTAGAATAGGGCAATGCCCGTGAGATGTAAACTTTAAAATATATATATATATATATATATATATATATATATATATATATATATATATATATATATATATATATATATATATATATATATATATATTATAATTTAAAGAACACTAGTCCTCTCGTGTTCTAATTATATATCAAATTTAATTTTTAAACCACTAGATTAAAAGAGTAAAAAGTAAAACACTAAAACGAGATAACAAAGATTAAAAAAGAGCATAACAAAGATAAAGATTAAAAAGAAACACGGTCTGACGTTTCGGAACTAAACCTATCGTTCCCTCATCGGAGACACAAATAAGAAGAAACAGGAGAGTGGAGACTTTTTAACACGTAGGAAGTACGATAAATTCTGGTTTTCAAAATTTAATAAAAACAAACTAACTGGGGGTGGCTGGCGTACGAAGATATTTTTTGAAAATGGATTTTAAAAAATTTCCAACTACGTTATCAATTTCAAAGAAACCTGTAGAAATATTAAAATTTTTAGTATATTTTATAAAGAAAGACTCCACAAGTCTATTGAGGTGTTTTGAATTGGAAGAAAAAATAAATTTAGTATTATTCCAATTTATTGCATGTTGTTGAGTGATATGAAGAAATATTGCATTACTATGATTATACCTCCTGATGTCAGCCTTATGTTGTTCAATGCGTATGTTGAGAGTTTTTATGGTTTCTCCGTAGTAGGCCCCTTGACAAGTGTCGCAGGGAACTTTGTAAACCCCCCTCCCCCGATTTTTCTATATGAGAGGTGGAATTCGAAATTAAGGAACAGGCTAACTTGTCGGGAAAGGTAAAAACAATATGAATATTATATAAAGATTTCAAGGAAAACCGCAAATAAGCAATGGATTCTGCATAAGGTAATATAAGTTTATTAGAAAGTTGGGAGCGAGGTTCTATATTATTGTTATTATAAAAATGGGATAAAGCCTTATGGTGCTGCTTAGAGATGAAATGATGCGTATCCACTCTCCTGTTTCTTCTTATTTGTGTCTCCGATGAGGGAACGATAGGTTTAGTTCCGAAACGTCAGACCGTGTTTCTTTTTAATCTTTATCTTTGTTATGCTCTTTTTTAATCTTTGTTATCTCGTTTTAGTGTTTTACTTTTTACTCTTTTAATCTAGTGGTTTAAAAATTAAATTTGTATATAATATATATATATATATATATATATATATATATATATATATATATATATATATATATATATATATATATATATATATATATATATATATATATATATATATATATATATATATATATATATATATATATATATATATATATATATATATATATATATATATATATATATATATATATATATATATATATATATATATATATATATATATATATATATATATATATATATATATATATATATTATATATATATATATATATATATATATATATATAAGGATTGAAAATTGAAAGCTAAAATGTTTTTAAATTTGCATTTTAATAAGTTTTTATGAAATGGTTTGAATTAACTTATTTTATAATAAAAAATTCTTAGTAGCAGTTGTATTAAATATTCCTCAACAGCCACAATAAAGAAAGCTTTCTATAAAGATAAAAATCTTAACATTATCTAAACAGTACTTCAAACTTTCATCTCGCTGCCCATAATCAAAAGCATGAAAGATAGAAAAATTATTCTAGGGAAATTAAGATTAAGAGGAAAGATTTTAAGATTAAGAGGAAAACTATTATGTTTTCCTGAAATAATTTTTCAATTTTTATCTCTCTGAATATTAAGAAAGCAATTCAATTGTTTGAAGTTTATTTGGCCATTTTTGTTTATTTAAGGAATAGCTTGAAATTTGCTTTGCTTGATAAAAAAAAAAGTTATTATTAAAAATTAGAGAAAGACTGAAGAGAATTATGACCCACTATATATATATATATATATATATATATATATATATATATATATATATATATATATATATATATATATATATATATATATATATATATATATATATATATATATATATATATATATATATATATATATATATATATATATATATATATATATATATATATATATATATATATATATATATATATATATATATATATATATATATATATATATATATATATATATATATATGTATATATATATATATATATATATATATATATATATACCTATATAATAATAATTATGACTAATATATATTATATATATTATATATATATATATATATATATATATATATATATATATATATATATATATATATATATATATATATATATATATATATATATATATATATATATATTGTTTTACTTCTTTTTATAAAATCCGACGTCAAACCATAAAATATTTATGATTTTTCTTACTACCGCCGTGCAAAATTCCAATGTAGTTACATTTATTGGTAGTTTTTTAACTGTTCTGTAAAGCTATTTTTTATTGCACTCATCGTTCCTACTACGATTGGAACGATAACAGCATCGTTCGTTTCCCATATACTTCTTACTTACTGACTTAACTGTTGCTATTTTTATTCTTTTTTCTTTCGCACGTCTCCAAGTTCTCATATGGCATTCTTACCTCCGTGATGTAGCATTTTTGCTCAATTTATTATTTGACTATTATGTCCGGCCTGTTATGTTGCTTATATATATATATATATATATATATATATATATATATATATATATATATATATATATATATATATATATATATATATATATATATATATATATATATATATATATATATATATATATATATATATATATATATATATATATATATATATATATATATATATATATATATATATATATATATATATATATATATATATATATATATATATATATATATATATATATATATATATATATATATATATATATATATATATATATATATATATATATATATATATATATATATATATATATATATATATATATATATATATATATATATATATATATAAATACATATATATATATATATATATATATATATATATATATATATATATATATATATATATATATATATATATATATATATATATATATATATATATGTTATCACTTCCCAGGGTAGTGGAGTTTTAAGAACCGGTTATTTTATTGAAGAGTCAGTGTTTTAGATATGTTTTCTAAGACTTTAACTTCCTTATAAATTACCTTTTTACCAAACTAGTGCTATTTTTATAATGAATAATGAATTTTTATAATGAATAACCACATTACCAAGATATTGTTCTAAGAACCTAATCGTATTGCGAATTACTATTTTACTAAATAAGTGTTTTTAAAGTTTAGTTTTATAATGAATTACCAATTTTTGCCATGCTAATTGTAAGAAAACCTAAACTCTAATGAATTACTATTTTATCAGGAACTGTCCTAAGAACCTAATTTTATAATAAATTGCCATTTTACCAGTCTAGCTTTCTAAAAACCTAATTTTATAAAGAATAACCAATTTACGAAATAACCAGTTTACCAGGTTACTAAATTAGTGTTTCAAGAATCAAATCTTGTAATGAATTTATAATTAATTTACCAGGTTATATTTTTAAAAAATGGAAATTTGGAAGAACGTAATGAATCTGAATGCTATCTTAAGAACAGTAAAATAATAGAAATAAAATTCGTATAAGTAGGATTTTGCAGAAATAAAATCATTATTTTTCCCCTTTAATCCAACTGAATCTCAAAAAAAAAAAAAAAAAAAAAAAATACTTAGGGAATTCTACTGTAAATGATTGGGCTTCAGAGAGAAGTAATTTTCAGAATTGGAAAATTACTTAATGAGATTATGTAAATATTATTTATAAATTTTATATTTAGCTTGCTAATATTCTACTTTATCAATAATTTAATTATTATTTTAACTTAACATTGAATATTTTCTTTTTTTACTTTTCTATTTTTGTTTCTTTTGTTTTCTTTGAAATTTGTTACTATAACATTTACAATTTTTTTTTTTTTTTTTACAATTTTCAAGCTCTTTCTAATACAGAATTTATGTGTATATTATAACATTGGAAAGATAGTATAAAGGAATGGGACTTTCACTCTCATTACATCTTTCCATTCTTCTTCTGCCCTTCGAATTGTTGTGTCATTCTCTGTATATTATTGCAATTAATACTAACATTACTCATCTGAACCCTCTCGTCGTACACTAAGATTGTCACATGCGATATGCCTTTCTAAAAACTCGTTCTTTCTCTGTCCAACTCTTTGATCACCGACTTAAAATCTATGCTCAATCTTACATAGACCAAACTGGAGAAGTCTGGGACTTTCTCTCATTATCTCTTTTCCCGACTTCCTTTGACTCTCTCTCTCTCTCTCTCTCTCTCTCTCTCTATATATATATATATATATATATATATATATATATATATATATATATATATATATATATATATATATATATATATATATATATATATATATATATATATATATAATGAATATAAAGTAAGAGAAAAAAAAAGGAGCTCAATGAAATTTAGAACCCAAAATGTCATGACCCGATTTTGCTGACCTCATTAGTGGCAGGATTTATAGAAGAAGAAAACATTTGTGACGTCTTTTTTCGACCGCAAAATTTTTACTTTTACTATATATATATAATATATATATATATATATATATATATTATATATATATATATATATATATATATATATATATATATATATATATATATATATATATATATATATATATATATATATATATATATATATATATATATATATATATATATATATATATATATATATATATATATATATATATATATATATATATATATATATATATATATATAATATATATATATATATATTATATATATATATATATATATATATATATATATATATATAATATATATATATATATATATATATAATATATATATATATATATATATATATATATATATATATATATATATATATATATATATATATATATATATATATATATATATATATATATATATATAATATATATATATATATATATATATATATATATATATATATATATATATATATATAATATATATATATATATATATATATATATATATATATATATATATATATATATATATATATATATATATATATATATATATATATATATATATATATATCATATATATAATATATATATATATATATATATATATATACTATATATGTGCGTGTATTCGCAGTGTGTGTGTGTGTGTGTGTGTGTGTATGTGAAAGAGAGAGAGAGAGAATTTATCAAAAAAAATTTTTATTTTTAATATTTTATTTATTTTATTTTTTTTTTTATTTATTTTTTTTTTTTGCCTTTGTACTTCCAAACATTTAACAATACTCACAGTTGTCTGAGGTAAA